>JAFIRS010003238.1:0-147742 GCA_018342105.1 Gonioctena quinquepunctata | reverse complement strand
TGTTAGAACTTGATAATGGTTATTTTTTGTCTAAATGATTATGGCTAGGCAGGGCCCCTACAAAACCTCAAATCGATAGTTCATGATCTCATAAAAAACCATATCCATCCGCTATACTAATATACAGTGCAAGTAAAATTAAAATAACAGTTTCCAGGGGATTAATCAAACCAATGAAAAAAATTAAAACTAATTGTCTTTTAAAAGCCATCTTCAGTAAATTAGTGTTGACTCTACTGATGTATGTAAGTTATATATTTTTCTGTATTTAGGGGTTTTGGCAAATCAATCATTTATAATGTGCATGTGTCTGTAAAGGTATCTCCATAATTTCATGTTACCAAAGAGTTTTCAAAGATAATTATCAACAGTCTTTTCATAACTATTGATGCCACTATTGTTCTTTGTCAATCTGGAGGATTTGTAGACTGAGGTAAAATTAACGTAAATTAAACTACACTCTAGTTGTTTTTCTGAATATTGTCTCATATTATCCAGTTTATAGAACGGATGAACTATTATTGTCAATTTTTATTAAATATATATGTCTATTCTTACCATTTTTATGAGTGCATTATTATTTTTTATTATTATTTTTCGAATCTTTCTGAAATCCGGTACGTACTTCCTGGATAAACAACCCACGCCCAAGCACAGAGAGAAAGAGGTAATTTCTTGTTGACCACTCCAGGAACATAATTTCGGTTTGACCATCCTCAGATAGTCGATGCTCTCAATGCTTGTTTTCACAATCTAACAGAAAGTCTGGTTTTACAGGTGTGTTCTGTTAATTCATAACACCCCGTATAGTCCGGGCATATCAATCAGTACTCTATCGAATCAGAGGTAAATGAATATTTTCACAAATAATTGATAAAATTTAATTAAAACTTACATGTCTGATGTAGAAGTAAATTACACGAATAAACAAAAATAATAAAGAGATATTAATAAATATTAAAGAAATATAAAAAAATATATTGAAAATATTGTTTTCTTTTATACACACACACACATTTTCGGATATTTTTCATATTGTTCTTTTACTGTCAGAATTTGCCAAAAAAAAATATTTTGAATGTGTATTACATGAATAAAAATATGTTTCATGCATGTTTTTCAGATTATTGTAATTAGTAGTATAAAAAAATTATTTGTTTATATCAATTAAATGGGATCTACATATTGTTGAATTAGTGAAAAAAGTCCGTAGACTCAGATACAAAATGTACCATATCCATAAAATCCTAAATAAAGAACAACTGATTATTGTATATAGATCACTAGTAGAATCCCTTATAAGATATGGCATATTAGTATGGGGCGGATCATATGAGAACACCCTTCATCCACTAAATGTAATCCAAAATTAAATACTAAAAGTTATGTTCAATAGAGGTAAGCTCTTTTCAACCAGTTTATTATATAATGAAAACATTTTAAATGTCAGATATCTTTATTTCATAAGAATTTCAACATTCTACTACAAAAATAGTCAATATCTACAACAAATTTCTCATTCTTATAACACACGAGCAAAACATAATGAACAAATAGCAATTCCAATGTTCAAAAAAGACTCCTTGCAAAGATTTGTGAATCATTTGGCACCAAAAGTTTTTAATATACTGCCTCTAGAAATAAGAACATCTAGCACTGTGAAACTATTCAATAAAAATTGTAAAAAATATATTTGTATAAACTACAATAAGTTTGAAGCTTTGTTATGAAAGCCATTTGTAAACTCAAAGATACTCAACACATTTTAGGTTAATTATTCATGTTACCGATTATCATTTACACATTAGAATATATTATAATTATAAAACCAAACACTTATAACCAAATACTCGACCTATATCTTAAATTACAATAATCTACTTAATCGACACTTGCACATACAAGTGTTATATACACTTAGGTGCAAAAAAAAATTAAATGCAAATTATTATTTCCATAGTTTTTATACATATGTTAACTGTATATTATATGAGCAACAAATGAAAAAAATAAAATAAATAAATGTTAAAATCGAACTTGCAAGATTTGTCAATTGACTTTCTTCCTTTCGTAGATTGATTTGTAACAGAGAAGTTACAAAAACTTCCTGCACTTGCAGACAGCAAGTGTTGCAAAGCTAATGCTTGTGGCAACTGTACATACTTGTTCGCAGTATTTTCATACATAAACGCTCACCGAGGGACTTCCAAAACAAGTTATTTAGAACAAGAATGGGGCAAACCATCTGCCAGACAACAAGCCGAGTGATGTATTCCAAACGTTTGTAGCTCACGGTAGAAACCATAATATTTTCGAATTCGCGGGTGCATTTAAACGCGGATTTTGCACCCTACAACACAGCAGTGGTCACCCGACCACTTCTTTTTTTCTCCACGTCATTTACATTTTATTCGAGGTTATTTGCGGCTGACTCGTTCATTGCCATTCATTTATTTTAGGCGCGCTTCTGATACTGTGCCTCTCTTTGATAGGAAGCTTGAACCTGTCGAATCACAATACAAATGCCATTTTGACGTTTGCGACCGAAAAATTTGAACTATAGCACTTTGTAGGCAACCTTTTTATCACAGCGGTATATGGGGATAAGTGATACTGTCTGATGCTTTTTCCAATTCCGCACTGTGGCTGCACGTTAAACTCCCCCCCATGTTCCAAGTCCAAGGGAAATTAGATTTTTGCATAGAGCCAGGAGCAGAAAGTAACATTGTACCAAAAAACAAACATACTCATTTCAAACATTTCTCAATTTAGCGATTAAATTGTCACAATGTAAAGAAATCATCTACTGAAATCATCTCCCGGGCAACTTTACCTTAAGATTAATGTGGAAAATGATAGGATTTAACTGATATGACCCTAGATATATTCTTCAAATTAACGATTCCAGATTCAAATCGGAAACCATTTCCAAATTTCAATTTTCTTATCTTCACAATATTCTTTGAATTCCAATATGATAGTGTAATGATAAACAAGTTAATTGTTGTAATAGAATGCCCAGACTATTCAGTGAAGAGCGGTGTGGAGTTCTTGGGACCGCCTTGCTAGTTTCAAATTTATTTATGTTTCAAGCAAAGGATTTAAGAAATGTGAATTTGAATGGGCCAGAATTTTCTTTGTTAAATTGAGAGTAAATCACTAAACAATAAAACAAATAAAACTTATATTAATCTATTTACAAATTTACATCATTTCCAGTGATTAACAATTATGTATCAAATCTATATATCATATATCTCTTGTATGAAAATTTATTCAGTTTCCAGAATGAGAAAAGCAATATTGTTTTTGTTTGCTGAACCTGTCGGTTTATCATGACGATGTACCTCTGATTGTAGTTTGTGTAGCTTGTAGCTAGACTTCACGTAGTTGTTTGGCTCGCAATCAGAGGGAACTTATAGCTGCTGGGCGACCGATCAGGTGGACACAAGCATCAGCTTCTGGTCCATTGAATGTTGTTCTCAGCAATATAACATGAATTTTTAAAAATATTGTCTGTTTCAGAATTTGATATCCAAGACTGAATTGAAGAATTATTTTATGATTTAATCAAAATTGATCTTTGTTCTATATAGAAAAGATAATTTATTCTGATCTTGAGCAGCCAAGACTATACTTTACAAGAATAAAAAAACAGAATTATACGAAAATGACTTCAATTTCAATGATATTCAAGAGAAAGCATATGAGAACTATGTTTGACCAATCGTCAAATGCCTCTTCAAAAAGTTTCCTATACAATCAAAGAATATTCTAAATTCCAAGGATAAAATATATACATAAATATATATACGTGATCGCTTCACCTACATCAAAATCACAGCTCGGTGATGATTATCACCAAATATGGAACCATACCAAAGATATATTCAAATATAAAAATCATGAAAAATATATATTATTCAACTATATCATACCAAATAAGGTGTAAGTGATATCATATATTTGTGAAACCCTCATTAATTCCCAATAAAGCCTTGTCAGAAAAAAGCAATCTAATCAGATAAGATTGACTTGATATCTTAATTCAATCCGATATATCACATGTGGCATCCATGATTCTAACTGAACTTAAAAAATATATAATGAACGGCACTGTAATCGATTATCAGATTGACCTAAATAAATCTAATCGCAATTTACTAAACAACGTACATAGATGACTTCAGATATCATTCTCTTTGTGAAGAACCATCTGACATTCTCGTTAGAAATATATTCCAAGATGGTTTATATTTTTATTGATCAAAAATATTTCCACATACCTTGCCTAATGTGACTATAATTCACTGATTTGAAATTACTTTCGTAGAAGAAAGGAAAAATGCTCTAGTTCATTTGTTAATTCAACATGAACAGATTCTACTTTATTGTATAATGGCTGACAAGTTTCAGAACACAAGTTAATAAGTTATCGCTATTGTACCCTCGCTCGATAAGGGCCGAGAATGCCACGTTCTACTCTTTTAATACTAAAATCGTGCTGTCAAACCTTGCGTTCTTCTTCGCACTCAACTCTAATGACTGTTCGCCGTTAGATGGCGCTAAGATTTTCAATAGTGATAGAGTTATTTTGTATCTCTGAGCATATCAATAAGAAATGTAACAGATATATCGTTACAATAGATTGTGATTAAAAAATTCACTAGTCTGATATTTATTTATTTATTTATTTTGCAATACATCTTCCAAACAGAACAAGTTCTGGTATAAGGAAGTTAATTGATTGATTACAATTATAAATTTCAACCATTTTAGAACTAACTGGTAATAATACCTATTCAAATCTTAACTAAATGTACATATCTTACCAAAATTCCCATAGAATTTATATTTACCTCGCCACACATCAAGGAGTTTGTAGAGACCTTTCCCGCTGATGGGCAGGAATCTTTTTGGGTGCACCCGTACCAACAAACCCGTTACTTTCCAAGTTTACTCTTTGCGTTAATAGATTGGCTGGGTGGTAGAACCAGGACTTATAGCTTATTTCCACGGTCACTTTTTTCTGTTAAGCTTGGCAAAGTGGTAGAACCTGGAATTCCATGGTCACTCTTTTGTGTTAATAATGTTGGCCCAAGTGGCAGAACCTGGATTTATTTATCTATGGCAAGAAGCAACAATGGGACAATGGTAAACATATTCAGTTCCACTATTTCACAGTTGTGCTAAAAATCTCTATTTTACTCGATGTTATAAGACACAGACTAATCTTGGCCAAAAATGCTGACTCCATAATTTAACTGAGTTACTTGTTCGTGATACCGAATTGACTATAAAGTTTCGATCGAATAAAAAAATAGTTGATAATTCTGGTAATAAAAATTGAATTTAGTTATTATTGCTATCCGTTACGGACCTGGGCTTCCCAAAAGTAATTGTGTGGAACTTGTAGAATCCATTTTGGATCTGTACTCTTCTTCCCCAGTACCTAAGGAAGAGAACTATATTAGAATAGAACACTACATAGGTGGGTGTTAAATATTTTACTCCACGATTTTATTTGTCTGGGAGAGTCAATCTTTAGTAACTCACTCTAAAGAACATACTACTAAAAAAATAATGATAACCAAACATATTAACCTTGAGTTTCCGCCCTACACTTAAATATGGTTTGATACCTTCCTCCTATGATCCATTATATGAATATGTACCTATAATAAATTAATTAATATATTATTATAAACATAATATTCAGAATCGAATAACCATATTATTGGACAATCAAGTCTTCGATCCAAAAGATTACATTCAATATTTTGATTTTTGTTTTACCAACCTTAAACTCAATTTTAATTTTTTGACTATGATATACACACTATAACTGATAAAATACTTCAAATGCTCACAAAAATCGTCAAACACAATAAGGATGCCGCTAATCTTTTTACATCGAACAAATAAAAATTAGAAACTTGCACATTATACATTATGCAAAGTGAGGTTAACCATTGTTGACAGATCACCAAATAATTCAAACAATGTTGCCAAAGCCAAACAGGATAAAACCACAGATACCGAAATGTAATTGGAGTTGTTTATAATTTGTATCATTCTCGAGAATTTATATTAAGGGTATATTATGCTTTAATAATTTTTGCTTGCGAAATGGTAACTTCCCAGAAATTTCGGAGATATATTTCCATTTTCTTCATAGTTATTTTCCAGAAGAAAAACAAACATTTTTAAAACAAAATATCAACTTTGAATTTTCAATGAACATTTTGATGAGTTTCGACGATTCTTATATATGAGAATGACCAGATGGGATGTCCTCTGGACATCATCTGCGGGACATCCCCTGAATGTCCCAATCATGTCTTTGTACCGCGGTTCATAAAAAGGACATACCTAGGACATCCCTGTGTTGTTAGGGAATTATTTTACATTTTTTGGCGTTAATTTTGTTGTTTACTTAGCAACCAATCAGAATACAGTACGCGATGTGCTTGTCAAAATTGTCAAATATCAGTTTGCTAGATTTTGTTCATACTAGGAAAATCAAACAGTTCCATGCATAACTCTTATCTGGTTACTGCTGGATTACTACAAGTTCGATAACCTTCACCTCATAGTTCCAATGTCTAAACTGCTCGGTGCTATTGTTTATGCCGTTCGTATTTACATATTTCCTCACGAATCTGATGTCAAAATAAGACCCTCTCAAATATTTTCAGAGGACCAACGAATATAATTTTTTAGCCCTATTGGCTACTGAAAACACTTAAAATTTGCATTTGTTCAACCAAAACACCAGACACATACACCTGAAATCGGACGTAAAACTGCAGTTGTCCACAATGTCTGCATTTTACTAATTAAAATTATTTTCACACCACTGTAGACCGTACTGTCTGAATAACATTCAAGCCTTAACTCGGACATATCTACGTTTTCTTGACCAATATTAACAGCTTTCTTTTTGGCCGTGTAAGTAGCGTCGGAGATACCAATATCAAAAAAATAATTTCAAAATGGAAGTGTTTACCGTGAACATTTCTGGAAAAACAAGTTTTCTCAAGATAATGTATCTGTAATGGTAATATGTACAGAATATGCCATTCAATCCTTGAAGTTTTCAATTTATCCTGCAACGAAAATGAACATTTGAATTATGGAGCAATTCTTTCTTAAAAAATGTCGTACTCTGGATCATTATCATGCAATTACTAAATCAAGAGATAAGCATGGAACAGTTTGATGTTTGGTAGTACGAACAAACTTCAGCAAACTGATATTTGACAATTTTGTCATGGATATTTCAATAACAGTTTTTGGTGTTTCGATTTGTATGATAATATAATTACAGTTTTTGACCATCATATTTCTATTGTATATGAAAATATTTATAAAAAAAACTCTTTCCATGAAGATTCCTACAATCTGGAGATAGTGCTAGACAAACTTGGAGAATCGTGCATCTCAATGTGAAGAAGTGTAAATTAATGTCTTTCTATAGATCAAATAAAAGAATAGAGACTTCTTATAATATAGCTGGAGAATCACTTGAGTGTTGTGATACCATAAGAGACTTGGGAATTATAATGTATAGAAAACTTGATTTCAACTGTCACATTAATACAATTACTAACAAAGTGGTAAAAATATTAGGATGTGTTTGTAGAAACACCTCTGAGTTCAATAATTTAAATTATTTTAAATGTGTATACAACTAACTGTCTTGTTAGATCGATCATAGAATACAATTGTTCTGTCTGGTCACCTTTTCATGAAGTGCATATATTACAAATTGAAAAAGTTCACAATAAGTTTTTAAGGTATCTTGCCTTCAAACTGAATATGTAATTGCAACTCTATTCTCTCAACGATATCAGAATAGAATAAATATTGATAAATTGGAACTGAGGAGAACAAAATATGATCTACAGATCTACACACATCTACAACATAAGTACGTTAAAATATTCAAGTGACGTATTCCTGTGACAATTTTAAGAAAAAAATCTATATAAACTTGTGTCCAGAAATGCTTCGTTTCGGAGATACAGGGTGTTGAAATTGAATTTTTTTGTTTACTTTTTAAAAATAACTTTTACAAAAAATAAGTTATTTGCACGAAATTTGGTACCCGGGGTTTTTTTGACATGGGAAAGCATAATTTCATATTAATTTTCATGTAACATCTAGAGGGCGCTGCGTAGCTGTCATTATTTATTTCAAATTGCCCTAACATTTTTGACAGTAAACTTTTGGTACTTTTCATGAAAAAACTTTATTTCCACACCTTTTCCAAGTAGAAAAGGTACACTTCCTCAACAACGCTGGAGGTGATCGTTTTCGAGATATTTACAATTTTCTATATCGATGCATGTTACTTAGCTCCAAGGGCTCTAAGTGAAGTTGCTGAGAACATTACAAAAACTTAGTATGTGGTAGGTCTCGTCAAAATAAACTACTTTTTTCCTATGAAATGTTTATCGAAAAATGATTTGTTTTCGAGATACAGATTGTTGAAATTTTTCAAAACATGGTTGGTTTTTGTCATGAGTTATTTGCAACTGCAGTTATTTTCATCAAACTTAAAACACAGACTTCTTTCAAACTGAGCATTATCAAACTGCTTCATCAATCCAAATTTAAAAAAATTGTCAGGTTCAATTACTCAATTAGAAAGTACTACATTTCGGAGTTTGTAAAAAAACAATTCCGGAGAAGTAGTATGTTATTTATTAGGCAATTAAACATATAAAAATTTAACGAAACAACTATTACAACAACTGTTCAAAGTGACGACCCCCAACAGTAATACAAGCTTCTGCTCTCCTCATCAAAGAATTCCACACCTGTTGAATAATGCCGGGAGGGTTTCTTATCGTTTTGCAGCAAGCTATGATGCGATCCCTTAACATTTCCTCGTTTTCAATGGGGCTAGCATAAACTAGTGATTTTAGGTGTTTCCAAAAGAAAAAATCGACGGGATTGAGGTCCGGTGACCTCGGGGGCCAATGCTGAGTGCCTCCTCTTCCTATCCATCGTTGAGGATATGCTATGTCTAAGAAATTTCTTGCTATCAGACTAAAATGAGCAGGGGCTCCATCGTGCATAAACCAAGAGTGATTTCGGAGACCAATGGGAACATCTTCCATAAGCTGGGGAAGCTCGTGTTCCAAAAATTTTGGTAAGCATCTCCATTCAAACGTAAGGGGAGAAAATAGGGCCCAATTAAATAATCCTCAATTATGCCTACCCATACATTAAAAGAGAATCTGTCTTGGAAATGAGTTTGCGTTATCACATGATACCATTTCTTGAAAAATTAGCCTCATCTGAGAAGAGGATTTTCGATAAAATTTGGGGATGTTGTTCGACTTTTCTTTGAAGCCATTGAGCAAATTCGATACGTGGTTGAAAATCACGTAGCGTAAGTGCCTGGACACGCTGAATATAATAAGGATATAATAGCTGTTCCTTTAAAATTCTGTAAACGGTCATGTGACTCACATTTAAAGTTTGGTTAATTTTTCTTGTACTTGTCTCTGGATGTTCACTAATTTCTTCGAGAACCGCCTCCTCCAATTCCACAGTTCTTGTAGTCCGTGGCCGTCCTACTGCAGAATTTCTTTCAAAGCTTCCAGATTCGGAAAGTCGCCGGAAAAGATTCGCAAATGTCGCTGCACAAGGAGTGACGTGTTGGGGATACCTTTCCTGATAGATGCGTCTGGCCTCGGTTGAATTTCCGTCAGCCAAACCATATGCAAAAACCATATCAGCCATTTCAGCATTCGTAAAGTCGGGCATGGTACCAAAAAATCACTTTATAAACTCCAAACTGTGAATTTGTCAATGAATAGTTAAAAATGTGACAGCGAACTTCTATTTTTATAAACGAACGTTCATAGCCTACTCGATTTAATTAACTTAATTTGCAAGCGGAGAGAGACAAAAATTATTGAAATCAAATTTGGCTATACTGATTAAGCAGTTTGATAATGCTCAGTTTAGAAGTCTGTCCGGGTATACTGCGTATAAAGTTTGATGAAAATAACTAAAATTGCAAAAAACTTATGACAAAAACCAACCATGTTTTGAAAAATTTCAACAATCTGTATCTCGAAAACAACTCATTTTTCGATAAACATTTCATAGGAAAAAAGTAGTTTATTTTGACAAGACCTACCACATACTTAGTTTTTGTAATGTTCTCAGCAACTTCACTTAGCACCTTAGGAGCTAAGTAACATGCATCGATATAGAAAATTGTAAATATTTCGAAAACGATCACCTCCAGCGTTGTTGAGGAAGTGTACCTTTTTTACTTGGAAAATGTGTGGGAATAAGGGTTTTTCATTAAAAGTACCAAAAGTTTACTGTCAAAAATGTTAGGGCAATTTGAAATAAATAATGACATTGTACACAGCGCCCTATAGATGTTACATGAAAATTAATACGAAATTATGATTTCCCACGTCAAAAAAACCCCGGATACCAAATTTCGTGCAAATAACTTATTCTTTGCAAAAGTTATTTTCAAAAAGCGAACAAAAAAATCAAATTTCAACACCCTGTGTATCTCCGAAACGAAGCATTTCCGGAGACAAGTTTATATAGATTTTTTTTCTTGAAATTGTCTCAGGAATACGTCACTTGAATATTTTAACGTACTTATGTTGAATTTTGTTATAAAATGGCATTGTAAATTAATCTATATATGCTGTATGCTATGGTTATTTTTTTAATTATGTATTGGAGAAAAATCGAATTTTCTAATAATATTTTTTATTTCAAAGATTCCGAAGACTTCATGGTACTGTTGGAATGCCCGGTGAACCTAAGCCTCAAGCAGCGCAGAGAAATGATCCCGATCCATCAGTTAATGATAGTTTGAATTCTCTTGATGAAGTTGAACCGGAACAACCTCCCACAGAGCCCTGGGACATAGACGTCTCGCAGTGGGAGGTCAATTGTAATATAGTGAAAGAGGAGCGACCAGAAAGCCCCCTTTCAGATGAAGAACAAGATGTCAAACCACCCAAGGCAGCTTTCAAAACTAGGTTTATGCCCGGATCGTTCGACGTGGCATTTAGCTTACATAAACCCAAGATCGTGAAAGTCAAATCAGAGAAACTGGATGAGTCAGATGAAACTAGTTATGAACAACCCAAGGTGCCTGATTTTCCCCATCAAAACGGTGACATCATCGAAAAAGAAATCAAGACAGAAGAAATTGAAGCTCCAAAGAAAACCTCAACATACGCCATGCTCAGATCTTTGAATAACCAAATTCGGAGTAGGGGAACAATCAGGACTGAACAGGTGCAGATCAAACAAGAAGATATTGAAGGTGATACGCTTCAAAATGTGCCTGATCGCAATGAGAGCAGAAAGGAATCGTCAACAACAGTCGAAAAAAATAACCATTCTGTTGGTGCAGATGTCCACCAAAATCCCGAGAGGATTCATAACAGTAAACTGGAATATCTAAGAGAAAAACAAGGAGACAATACCAGTTCTAATATAAAAACAAAAGGTAGTCATGATGGACAAGCAGGAAATTCAACGAAAGCAGAGCACAGTGGACTGAATGAGAAAATTGTTGATAGATGTTCAAGTCAACAATCTAGTGCAACAAAGAATGACAGTCTCAACGTACAAAAGAAAGATGATATTATGAATGCCAGTAAGGCATCAAAATTGCCCTACCAAAGTATTGAATCCAAAGCTCAATTCGGCAGGGAGTCGGCCCCACAAGAAAAGAAAAACACAGTAACAAAGGAGAATCACCACAAACAAATGACTGATTCGACGAAAAGCAGTAGAAGTGCACACCAGATAAGCGGAACTAAAGATCTGAAACACCAAAGTATAACCCCTGAAAAAAGTCACCTGAAACAGTTGAAGACTGTTAACAATAATACTCACGACAAAAGCAATAGTTTGACTAACAACCATGCTGACACAGTGAGAAATCAAAGTCACATTGATAGAAACGGTGAAAGGAAAGAAAGAGTTTCAAACGAAGATATCAATAACGAAAGAACTAATGAAAGTACATCTACTAAGTCACATAATCAAAGTGATATCTTGAGTAGTGTGACACTGAATAGAGATATTCAAATGGGAGGAACGTGGGAAATCCCAGAGGAATCCTCGATTAAGAAAGTTGCATTCAAATCTCCGGTGATAACGAATGTGTTTTCTATGAAGGATCAAGAAAATGAACCGTTGAAAGAAAGTGATAGGGTTATCAGAACTAGTGCTTGGGTTGAACAATATTCAGCATCTTCGAATGAAAATAGAGATGAAAGCAAAAAGGATGGAGATAAGTGGCCTGCTCCTAAAGAGCAGCAATCTGACAAGGAACATAGCTTTGGAGATTGGCTAGGGGCCAGTGTTAAGAACGAACCTTCGGAAGAGGGTAAGTGAGAATCCTTAGGTTAGGTTCTTTTCAAGTGGGGCAATAACGGCTCCTTCCACTGCGACCTTCTCAGATCTATTGTGGCTCTAACGTAATTAAATTAGAGTTCATCTTTAAGTCCTGCTCTTCTGACAAAGTCGATGATGACGCTTGGTGATACCTTTTCCAGGTCTTTGGGCTCTAGCTGTCCGTAATCTTTCAAGACCCTTGCATCTGCAAAGGATGTGCTCTGCTGTTTCTTCTTCGTCTTGACAAAAGCGACACTCTGCACTTCCTGCAATTCCGTTTTTTTGAAGATGCTTTCGGAGTCTATAGTGACCTCTCAGTAGCCCTTTATAGTCCTCAGGTTTTTCCTATTCATTTCTAATAGAGCTGCTGTTCTTCTTTTCGAAGGGTTCGGTATAAATGCCTTCGAGTGGACTTGTCCCACTGTTTCATTCCAGTACTCGCGTTTTTTCCGCACGGTCCAGCTGAAAACACTTATTTGGTTCTGCTTTTTGATATCCCGAAGAAGGGCTCTGGTCCTATGAACTCCTTCATAGTGCCTTCTTTTGCCAGAAGGTCGGCTTTTTCATTTTCTTCAAAGCCTTTATGTCCAGGGATCCATAGCAGAGTTATTCTGTTGTCCCTGCCTACGCTTTAAAGGGCTTTCATGCAGTTCCATAAATTCTGGGTTCTATCCGACTTGACGCCAGAGCTTTCAGTGCTGCTTAGCTGTCCGACATGATTTTGATCGATTGATTTTTACTGTTTCAGTTCAGAATTTCTTGCAGGCAGAGTTCGATTGCATGGACTTCTGCCTGGAATATTGTGGTGTACTGTCCCAGGTTTACACTATGGTTAAATTCTGGTCTGTGTACCATTGTAGGTTAGCCCTTGTGAGTTCTCGTTCTTTCGTCTCCCATTCGTCTCTGCCCGGGAGGAGAATCTCATAAGGTCTATCAAAGTTGTATAAGGGGATCATTGTGTCTGGTGGCATTGCTAGAATCGGATGGGATTTTGTCTCGATCTTGCAACTACTTTCTCCTCTATTACTCGTTGACCTCGACAGGTTTCTGTATACTCACTCTTGCTCCTTCTCGAAGCAGATGTGCAAAGGAGGGATGTTCAGGAGGACTTCCATTGCTGCTGTCGGGATAGTGGACATTGCCCCTATTATGATCAGACAAGCTTGCCTCTAGAGTTTGGTGAGCTTTTCTCGTGCACTCTTCTGTGCCCCTTTGCTCCACCAGATGACCACTCCGTAGGTGATCATAGGTCTTACCACTGTGAGGTAAAGCCAGTAAATTTGTTTGGGTCGCATTCCCCATGTTTTCCCGCAGATTCTTCTAGAAGTCCATAGGGCTTGCCTTGCTCTGTTGGATACTTTTTCTAGATGAGCATTCCACGTGGGTTTCTTATCTAGAATTAACCCTAGGTATTTGGCTTCTTCCTTGAATGGAATAGTTTCACCATAGAGGACCGGCTTTCTTAGTGAGTCTAGCTTCCTTCTTCTGGTGAATGGTACTTTTTCACACCACCTAGTGATAGTCCTTAGAGCCCCTTGGAGTATGTCCGATATAACCTCTCCAAACTTTTCTCTAACTGTTATAACTATGTCGTCAGCGTAGGCTTGAACCTCGATTCCCTCTGCGTAAGAGTCGTGATCAGATCGTTTACGAGTGGGAATCCTTAATGAGGTTATGTTTTAGGGCGGGTTGTAAAACAGCTGGTCATCCTTTGGTAAAGGTTATCCACAGGTTTTTCTCTCTTTCTAGATCATAGCAATAAAAAGAGAGAGAACCTGCAGTTAGCAAAACCAAAGGTGACCAGATGTGATAAACCCGCCTTAAAGAAAATTTTTACATGAATCACTTACAAATAATAATAATAATAATAGTGGACCCAAATTCGAATGTTGTTAGTTGCCTAACATGATTTGACAAAACAGAACTTGTTGACTTTTTGTCCAAAACACCACGGTCTATTCTAAAGAGAAATAAATATTTTGTATGTATACCACAAAATGGTACTTGACATTTTACCTTCTGATTTATCACATGGTTGCACTTTTATATCAAATATTTATGATAAACAAGATCAAGAGATAAAACCTCAACAAAAATTAAAAATTATTTGTTACTAGCACCGGACAGATGTCCTGACCAAATTTCTATATTCCCTATTTTTTTTTTCCTCTCGTCTGCGTAGATTTTTTTTTAATATTTTTTTGTGTTTTTCTGTCTAGATTTTGCCTTTGACTCTGCCCGCTTCAAGTTTTCCCTCTATCCAGTTTCCAAGTTATTCTGTTTCCCCTTTTCCCGTTTTCCCATTATCACGTTATCGCTTTCTTCAATTATTCTGTTTTTCCGTTTGTTATACCCTTTTCCCGAAAATAATTAGCCAAATCGGTCCAGCCATCTTAAGTTGTGAGCTTACCAACACAAACAGACATTCATTTTTTATTTACAAGCTTTTATTTAGTTTCACCTGTCCCGATGTTTGTCATCAAATCTTGCAAATTAAATTTGATCCACTTTCAGTTGCCCGATTAACGTGAAATTTGGCAGGTGCTCATAGTTCCCGTGACAATGCATTATAGAATTTTTGAGAAAAAAAAAATGGCGGCTCTAAGATGGCGCATGAGATTTGTGTTTATGGTCCGATTCGACTCAAAATTAGTATATGGGGGTTTTCGGGGTCGGACATTATGAATTTTCTTTGAAAATTCCCAAATTCAAGATGGCGGACGAGATTTGTGTTTATGGTCCGATTCAACTCAAAATTAGTATGTGGGGGTTTTCGGGGTCGGAGATTATGAATTTTCTTTCAAAATTCACAAATTCAAGATGGCGGACAAGATTTGTGTTTATGGTCCGGTTTGACTCAAAATTAGTATGTGGGGGTTTTCGGGGTCGGAGATTATGAATTTTCTTTAAAAATTCACAAATTCTAAGATGGCGGACGAGATTTGTGTTTATGGTCCGATTTGACTCAAAATTAGTATGTGGGGGTTTTCGGGGTCAAAGACTATGAATTTATTCTAAAATTCATAAATTCAAGATGGCGGCCACAGGTTGTGATAATGGAACGTTTCATTCAAAATTGATATGTGGGGGTTTTTGGGGTCAGAGATTATAAATTTAGTCGAAGATTATTGTTTTTTGTCAGAATTCATAAATTGAAGATGGCATAGGAGTTAATCTTCAGATGGTCTCCTCATTGAAGAACTAGATAGCTCAGAACTTACAGGAAAAAGGCCTCATAATGACTCTGCAGTCTTTTTTTTTCTCCAAATTTCGTATATACCCGAATTTATCAATTTCCTGGCATCTTTCCTAATTTTTTTTTCAATTAACCTCGGGCTGTTACGAACATTAAAAAAAAATTGCCAAATCGGTCCAGCCGTTCTCCCGTTTTGCGCTTACAAAGAATCGAGATTTATTTTTATTATATAGATAAGCATGTGAAAGATCAAATTGATTTTTTATGTTCGAGACAAAAATTCATACACTCTTGGAAAAGTTTTTTTTTGTTTTTCAGATGATTTGAATGATGCTGATAAAGATGACTCCAGTGATGATGATTTTGTAAGTATTCCTTATTATGTTATTGATTACTTGTAATCAATGAAACGTGCTATTTCTATTTTCAGTATGTTATTTGATATTTTCACTAACTGTTTTTATTTTTTGATAGAATTTCAACAATATTCTAAGCGGTATGAAGAATAAAGTTAAAAAGAAGAAATTGAATTGATCTCCTGTGTTATATCTAGTATTTTATTTATTTGTATAGTTTTAATCACATTTTTCTATAGTTTCATGATTATATTCATGACTGATTTTTATCTAATTGTAATTTGAATGTTGAATTGTGCTCCTTCGAAAAAGGATTTATTCGTATAACTCCTCTCAATATTCAATATAAAAAAACTAGAATAAAATGTATATAAAGTATGGGAGTTAATCAAATTTTGCAAGAAAATAGCTTCAAATGCTTTTGAAAGTTGAATAATGTAAACAAGGGAAAGCTTACAACAGTCAACTATTGTGCAGCTAGGAAACATGTAAAAAATATTTATTATTTAATTTTTCATTCAATTGCTACTATCAATTTTGTATATTCCATGGATTTTTAACAATTTTTTTTTGTGATCTCCAATTGAACAGCCTTTATCGAAGAGAGCTCTATTTGAATAAATAGCCTTATGTGAATGGAATATTATTTATAGTGAATTTTAATAAATATATCTATTTTTATTCATTTTTATTTTTGAGTAAGCCCAAAAAAAATTGAGATTTTGGTGGAAAGAGAAAAAATAAAAAAAATTAAAAGTATTTTTTGTAATAGTGTTTTGTCATAGTGACTGTTTTCAAATCTTGGGCATTTTTACTGAGTCTGTTTTTTTACTTGACCGGCCCCCTCGAGTAGTCAAGTAATTTAATCGTGTGAAAAAAAGAATTGAGATATTGACGGATATATCTGTTTTGAGATCCCCCGAGACGATTGAGACCATTTCCAGAGTGAATTCTGTCTGTGTGTTTCTGTAATCTTCCACGATAAATGCCAAACTGTTTGACCAATCGAGCTGAAATTTCGAATGAAGATACAGTTTCTGCCCCAAATGTCACCATTAGTTTGTGACTGTCATCTGTCAAACAGAAGTGTCACTATTAAAAAATGTCAAAACCTATATTGCAGGAAACTTGACTTGTAATATGTCATTTGAAAGCCCTTGAAAAACTGTATCCAGAACAGTCTAATTTTTTTCTCCAACTGACATCTGTCAAAAATAAAAAAATGTCAAAATTCAAAACTTTGCAATTCAATTATTCAAAATCTATCTAATGGATCATAACTAAATTCGGCAGGAAGCAACACAACAAAAGAATCAAATTAAGTCTGAAGCTTTCCTCCATTTCCCAGTCTGGCGCTACAAATGTTTAATTTTTATCCTGGGCGTTACTATCCGAGATGGTCGCTCACCTGGGCTTTGACTTTGACGGCCCGCTTTTGGTGCAGGACGGACCGTTCAATCGATTGGGGTCAAATATCTCCCTTGGTAAATTGACTGTTGAATTGACCGATCAAATCTTTATCATTGACATTCTTTTCTTCTTTATTTGCTGTCTTCTAATTTACATATTTCTATAATTAATGTCATCTTTACTGCAGTTCACAAATGTTTGTGTATCCTCATTTGATGTTGAATTATTTTCCATCATTTAATTTATTTCTTGTCTAATTTTGTAGTTCCTACAAAGGGAACCAAGTACACAATTACAAAAAAAAATTAAACATTCATTCTCTCATTCAAAAACGTACTCCTAGCGCCCCCGATGGACGTATGCATCATTACTTCACACAGTTCAAACTTTTACCCCTAGTTGCTTCGAACTGTCAACTATAATTTCGTCTGTCTTCGTTTATATGTTGTAACCATATTTTTGGCATTGTCTAAAGACAATGTTTTTGAATTGTTGTGAAAGTTTTGGGCAATCATGTCGAGTGAGACAATCCCGTTTGCCCACGGAAGGGGGGGCCGAAGTTGTGGCTATATCCCCCGATTACTGGCATATTATCTTGTAATAGGCTATAAAAAATAAGCAGGCAAGTATCATTGTATTTTCAATAGGGAACACGCATTATTTTATTTTCCTTTGCCTCAGTTCGGTCCTCAAGAATGTGATTTTTTTTTCTCAAATCCCACTTTTTTTTTCAAATTTTCATGTTTAAATGTAGAGCTCATCCAGTATTGAAACGACCGTTTGGTAGGTAGAGAAGGGGAAAACACGAGTGGACACGATTTGCTGTGCTACGGCGAATCTTCACCAGTGTCTAGGCCACAGACCACATACCCCATGTGGTCTAGGCATGCAGCGTTTGAAAGGTTAGGTTTGTTTAATTAATAAATAGGTAGTGCAGTTATTTATTCAAGTTTGCAATAGTTTACTCGTTACCTTGCCAAATTTAAATGCCCAGTGGTAAGTACTATTCAGTAGCGGAAAAAGAAATAGGAGTGTTAGGAAAGTTATAGGAGTGTAAGTTCTCTACGTCTCGTGAATCGCCTATACTAAATAATTTGGTACGCCTATGGAATTTCTATTAATAGCCATAGTTAGACAATGGTTCGGGTATCTTCGATAAAAATTGGTTGTTAGGTGGGGGAAGGCCAAAGTGGTCGTTTCAATACTGGATGAGCTCTGCTCCTTAATTCAAACTAGATTTGAACTTCACTTGAATAACTTCCTCCAAACACTAGCGCCAATTGTGGTTGTTTCAGGAATATTGATAATACTATTTCTTACAACCCAAACATAAATTCAACCTCACTTTCAATGTGCTGTTTCAGTAACAACTGAAAATACTATCATGATAACAATATTAGTACAACGTATGAACGAAGATAGATTAAATTATAGGTGACAGTTCGAAGCAACTATCGGTAAATGTTTGAACTATGTGGAGTAACGATGCATACGTCCATCAGAAGCGCTAGGAGTACGTTTTTGAATGTGATGAAAAAATTGGCGTTTCAACTTTGAATTATGAAAAACATTAAACATTTATTCTATTTCTGAATTTGTTGCTGAGCTTCCTAGATGGTAATCTTCATGTGCAAATCGAAATATTCTAAAAAAGGGGCACATGCGTATTCCCTATTGTTATTGAAACATCACATTAAAAGCAAAGTGAGTTTAATTTATGTTTGGGTTGTAAGAAATAGTATTGTCAATCAATATTCCTGAAACAACCAAAATTGGCGCAAGTGTTTGGGGGTAGTTATTCAACTGAATGTCAAATCGAGTTTGAATGAGTCTTTTTCCTGAGAATAGTGTGGCAAATTTGTCATGAGAGGCAGTACTTGTGGACAAACATCAAACCTGAAATTGTTATTTAAGTGATACAGTTGAATTATATAAAATAATTAAGTAAATAACAATATTTTTTTTAATAACCACAATGCCAACAAAACATTTTAGTTTTGCGAACTGTATTTCCGATAATAGATATCCAGAGGAAAACGTGTTTTTTATACCATTCGTAAAACCTCGCATTGATGAGGTTAGACGTAATAAATGGATCAATGACTCTTTGCTTTTGTTCTGGACCGAAGCTGGAGTGACTCATCTTCTATGCAGTTAGGGCAAAGAGTAGAGTAACATCTTTGGTTAGGGTGTACTGTGATGAAAATCATTTATTTGCATTTTTACAAAGGACGCTGAAATAAAATAGACTTCCCAAGTCGTGACGTCAGACACGATGGGCGGAGCTTATGAACATTTCCATCGAAAATGCAAATATATGTTAAATGACCACAAGGAATTTTTATTTTTTAGTTTATTCGTGATTGTGTTATAAATAAGTGTGGAAATATTAATATTTTGTTCTAGTGAGGCCAAATTTAGGATTTTTCATCATATGTTATGGAGAGGTAAGGGTTATAACATATTTATGGCTTATTTAAGATAGTTGAGGTTATATCATTGTTTTGTTCTAATTCAATAATAATAAATTTAAAACTAACTTACTTTTACTGCCATTTTTTTTTTTTTGGAGCATTCCAAGAATAGTGCTGCCATAGTTATTAGATATTCATTATTATTCATTGCTGATAAGGCTAAGCGCTCGACTGACTGAAATTTTCAGACAAGATGATATGTTTAATTGAGGGTTTGTCCTGATTATCCTAAGAAAATTAGTTTATAACATTGTCCAAAACTAGTATAAAAAGGTTAAAAATCCATAAAATTAGTCATAACTATGAAATTACGTGGACAAATTTCTTTTCGCGCATTAAAATGTAATAAAAGAGATAATTCACGTATTTTCAAATCTATACCTGGAATTCCCAGCCCTTTTTCTATGACTTTTAACACCTCTGAAAAGGATATATTGTAATGCCCAAAAAGAGCATTGGTAACATTTTATCCCCCTGGGGCAAGAACAAGTGGCAGAGGTAATATCAGCTGATTTACTCAGTGTGACCTACAATATAAACATGTTCATTATATGTTTTATCTTTCATGCTGGCATATATATCTCCTCTGATAATCATCAAATCAGCATCAAATTGCATCGTTTTGCAATGGTTGGATTCCCATGCATTTTCTTTCTTTTTAATTATTTTATTGTCATTTTCCAGGAACTCGTTTATGCTGCTTGAAAACAATTATGGAGTCCCGCAGGGTTCGGTGCTGGGGCCCCTTCTATTCAATATATTGAATAGAAGGGATTTATGTTAATGATATATTTGTGAATATGAATCCGTCAAGGTGCATATTATTTGCTGATGACGCAACAATCTACCATTCGGGTAAAGATATCCATAACATTGGGACAAAAGATGATACAGCGCTCGTTAAAATTGACGAGTGGTTAGTGAGCAACATGCTCAAACAAAATGAAGGCAAGTCTCAAAAAGTATTGTATTCGTCAAATAATAATATCACACATGGAAATACTGTCAAATTACTCGGGATTACTCTCGATGATAGACTAAACTGGTCATCTCATGTTGACTCTTTGTGTAAAAAACTATCAAGCCAAGTTTTCCTCCTACACAGATTGAAAAAATCAGGGAGCCCCGATGTATTGAAAGTGTCATATTTTGCACTATTTCACTCGCATATGAGTTATGGAACTTTACTATGGGGAAACTGCACTCAGGCTTCACGTGTTTTCATAATGCAGAAAAAATCAGTTCGGATAACTGTTGGTGCAGGGCCTAGGGACTCATGGAAACATTTTCCATAGCAAAGAGGATTATGATCGGGCTCTGTCAGGTGTGACCCTAGTAAATTGTCTGGAAGTTAAGAGAATTAAAATATTAGTAAAATATATAAACGAAGACAGATTAAATTATAATTGAAAGTTCAAAGCAACTAGAGGTGAAAGTCTAAACTGTGTGAAGTAACGATACATACGTCCACCAGAGGGACGCTAGGAGTACGTTTTTGAATGCACTGAAAAAATTGGCTTTTTAAATTTCGAATTTTGAAATAAATTAACCTTTCTAAGTTTATTGCTGAACTTTCTAGGTGTTAATCTTTATATGCTAATCAAAATATTTTAGAAAAGGGGCACATATGCGTGTTCCCTATTTCAATGAATTCCACTAAACAAGCCATGTTTCAATGTTTTGGCAAGAAGTAAATACTGAGCATTCGATCATGAATCTAACCTCACAAATAATCATATCCACCAAACTCATCAACACTTCGAGCCGGAGGAAATTAGATACAACACAAAATCCCTAAATACAGCGCCAAAAATGCCTTTCTGGCCGAGATATTTCCGATCTGCGAGGCGGGCGGGTGGCGGGGCATCTCGACGGTCATCGCAGCAGCGCATATATTAGTGGAGTATTTGTGGCAAAACCCCTGGCCAATTTTTTTTTCATGTATTCTGCAGTTGACTTTACTTTGTAATGGTAAATACTCCTTATATATATATATATATATATATATATATATATATATATATATATGAAATGCACAAAATTATAGAGGTGACACCTATAATTTGTGGGGTGAAGCTTAGACCACATGACGTGGAATTTAATGACATGAAAGTTCGTGTACATTAATAGGTCACCAACAGATGTCAGTATAGGCCAACCCACGACACCAATAGTCGTACTCCTAGCTAGTGCGTTCAGAGTAACGCAAAACAAATAACGAAAGAAAGAGATTTGTTACGATTCCAAGAAAGCCACCATCCGCCTACAGCTGTTTCATGGTTTCCCAATCATCAGGACGGCTTGTGGTCTTTCTCAAAATCGCACCAAATCTCTCGGAGGTGCGTTCGATTATAGACTCCAAGAGTAGAGTAAAGTATTTGAAGGTTTCTTAAATTTACTCTAGAGTTAAGTACTATTCATGTTTTATTCGAACGGTGCGGAATTTATTTGGAGTTGTTTACAAAGTCCGAGTGACAGAAGGTTCTGATTTCGGAAATATAGGTTATGTTATTGTTTGTTAAAAAAAACGAAAAATGGCAAGAACAATGAAAGTTGATGAAAACCGGAGAAAAATATTGTTGACAATAGCAGATAACTTTTCTAGAATCTTGTTCGCCAATTTTAAATAAAATGTTAGTATTTATAGTAGGGAACGACAATGGTAGATTCGAAGGTCATGTGATGGTTTCGAAGCAGCTTTGTTAAAAATAGGTCGTAGGCTAAGAATTCGAGTGGGACAGTATGAACTTGGTAGACCATATGTTTCTCCAAGATTACAACTGTTATCAGTGAACATTATTAAACACATACACATAAATAATCCCAATCTTGGGTTGGATGTGAGAGTGTGAGACACAGCATAAAGAGATTTTCCGTCCCCCAGAGTTGTGTCAATTTTGTGGAGTTAAATAAACCCAGCTATTTTGTGGAGTTACGAGAGTTAACTCGGTAGCGAATACTCTGGTATTTTCGAACGACAGTCTTATAGTAAAATATACACAACTTTACGATTTTCGAACGCTATTTAGTAAATTATACTCGGTGGAGTTGATAATCGAACGCACCTCAGAGTGCTAATACCTACCGGCAAGTATGAAAATGTGAAATGCACAAAATTATAGTGGTGACACCTTTAATTTGTGGGGTGAAGCTTACACTGAAGAGGAATTTAATGACACGAAATTTCGTGAACATTAATAGGTCACCAACAGATGTCAGTATAGGCCAACCCACGACACCAATAGTCGTAACTCCTAGTGCGTTCAGAGTAACGCAAAACAAATAACGAAGGAAAGAGAGATTTGTTACGATTCGAAGAAAGCCACCATCCGCCTACAGCTGTTTTTTGGTTTCCCAATCATCAGGACGGCTTTCTCAAAATCGCATCAAATCTCTCAGAGTGCTAATACCTACCGGCAAGTATGAAAATGTGAAATGCACAAAATTATAGTGGTGACACCTATAATTTGTGGGGTGAAGCTTAGACCTAATGACGTGGAATTTAATGACACGAAATTTCGTGCACATTAATAGGTCACCAGATGTATAGGCCAACCCACGAGACCAAAAGAATATATATATATATATATATATATATATATATATATATATATATATATATTGGTCGTATGGGGTCGGCTTTAGAATAGCCCCATGGTAAATCCTGCCTGTCGTAAGAGGCGACTAAAAGGATAACCGTAGGTGGAAGATGGTCTCATCGCCCGGTGAAATACCACCATATCGACTTTGTGTGCTGTGAAATGGACCATTCCATGTTTCAGTGTTCGGTCGATACTTTCCGGTCTCCCTCTTTCCTTTTCCCCAATTCCTCCTTTATTTTCAGGTGCATCCTAATAGTAATAATGATGAAGTCTCCTAAAGTAAAACACTCCGGAAGTAAAATACCTCTCCATTCGGATTTCCGGGCGAGAGGTACTCGAGGAGACTCAACATTAAAAGTTAATTTTTGCAACATCCGCGGACTCAACAAGAACATCAATGACGTCCACCTACAGACGGAAAAACCGGATATTCTGGCTCTAACAGAAACACAAGTAAACTCGTCCACCAACAAGGTCCATATGCTTTGTCCTGGTTACGAACTCCATTCTCGATTCAGGTTCAAAGGTGGAGTCTGCCTTTACGCCAAGGCTAACCTTTCATGCCAGCGTGAAGAGAGTTTGGAACCGAAAGACTTTGATGTGATGTGGTTCAAGCTATCTGATACCAAACTAAGTTCCTCTGCTGCCTTTACCTATCACCTAATGAACCTTCATATAACGACCTCTTTGAGTTTTTATCACTCAAACTGGACTACATTCAGGAGAACCATCCAACAGCTGAAACCATAATCATGGGAGACTTTAATGTACATAACGCTGCCTGGCTCAAATTCTCTAACAAAACAGATGATGCAGGTCGTCAAGCCGAGGCCTTCGCCATCACTCATGGTCTAGAACAACTGGTCGAGCTACCAACCCGCATCCCTGATGTCAACAACCAGTCTGCCAATACACTAGATCTTTTCCTCACCACCAATCCTGACCCGTATAGAATAGAAGTTTGTGCCCCACTTGGAAACTCTGACCACACCCTCATCTCCACAACATGCTCTTTCCATTTACCATCGAGCTGCACAATACCACCCCGTCTCATGTGGCATTACAATTCGGCCGACTGGGAAGGTCTTCGTATGTTTTTCTCAGCGTTTCCATGGAAGAGAGTTTGTTTCTCTTCAGTAGATCCAACACGATGTGCTGAGACAATTTCTGAAATCATCATGTTGGGGATGCAAACTTACATACCGAATACCGAAAGAAGAACATCATCCGATAAGACCTGGTTTAACAGAAACTGCTCTAGAGCTGTGGCTTCCAAACAGGCAGCATACCATCGATGGCTAAAAAATCCGGGCCCAGAGACCAGAGCAGCATATGTCGAGGCTAGAGGCATATGTAAAGAGACAATAGAATGCTCAAAAGATGCCCACAAAGCCAAATAAGAAAAAGACCTGGTTTAACAGAAACTGCTCTAGAGCTGTGGCTTCCAAAGGAACAGTCCTAACGGATCCCGTTCATTTTGGTCTTTCGCTTAAAGCTGTGGGAAGAAACTTCACTTCCAGCTCATTTCCTCCCTAACCAAAGAAGATGGAACACTAGCAACGACTGCCCAGGAAAAAGCCAATATCTTTGCGCACCTATTTGCTGGAAATTCCACTCTGGATTCATCGGGAAAACAACCCCCGAACATTACACCTATTGACAGTCACATGCCCGAGATCACCTTTCGCCAACGTACTATCAGAAATATTTTGCTGGGTCTCAACACCAACAAAGCCTGTGGATCTGACGGAATCCCGCCGATTGTTCACAAGAAATGTGCCCCCGAACTAACACCTGTTCTTTGCAAGTTGTTCAACCACTCTTACAATTTGGGGGTATTTCCGTCCAATTGGAAAATTGCAAGAGTACAGCCAGTCCCTAAAAAAGGCAAAAAGGCCCTACCTAGCAACTACAGACCTATCGCACTGCTATCTATTATTTCAAAGGTCATGGAAAAAGCCATCAACATCGAGCTCATGAAATATCTGGAAGACTCAGGAATTGTCAACGATAGGCAATATGGCTTCCGCCATCAGAGATCAACTGGTGACCTGCTCGCTTACGTCTCACATATATGGCAGCTATCTATTGAAAAGTATGGAGAAACTTTAGCTGTGGCATTAGATATCTCCAAGGCGTTCGATCGAGTTTGGCACCAGGGACTCCTCGCCAAGCTTCCGTCTTATGGCTTGCCCCCTCAGCTGTGTTCTCTGCTTGCTAGTTTTCTCTCAAACAGGTCTCTCCATGTAGTGGTCGATGGAGTTTCATCTGACACTCTACTCATAAATGCTGGTGTTCCGCAAGGATCCATTCTCGCACCAACACTATTTCTACTTCACATCAACGACCTGTTGAAAGCAACTTCATGTCCAGTACACAGCTTTGCCGATGATGGTACCCTCCATACCGCTTTCTCTTCCAGGGCCCCTATATCAGCCCGTGAAACCAGAAAAGAACGAGGAAGAAATGTTAATAATATAAATATGGACTTAGCAACAATTCTCGAATGGGGATCTAATAACTTGGTAGAATTCAATGCAAACAAAACACAAGCATGTCTTTTCTCTAGAAAAGCCGATCTCACTGTGCCTAACATAACTTTGTCAGGAGTAACCATACCACTGAAGCCATCCATATCGATGTTTGGTATTACTATCAGCAATAACCTTTCCTGGGAAAATCACGTGAGGTCCATTGCCAAAAGTGCATCCCAAAAACTTGGTTTTCTGTTTCGTGCCAAGAGCTATTTCACCCCGTCAGCTGCTTTTGATCTATAAGGCACAGATCCGACCTGTCCTGAATACTGTTCCCATATTTGGAGTGCGGCACCTAAACATATCCTGAGGCTATTGGATTCTGTCCAAAAAAGGGCAATTCGTCTCGTCGGTGATGCCTCGCTTACAAACTCGCTCACTTGTCTGGAACACCGTAGAAAAGTTGGCGATTTGTCTCTATTTTATAGATATTTTCATGGGCGATGCTCTTCTGAAATATCAACAATCGTTCCTGCTTTGGCAGTCTCTTCGAGATTAACCCGTCAAGTTCAGTCATCACACCCCTTCGTGGTCACTTTGGAGACCTGCAGAACATCACTTTCCAAAGACTCGTTCATCCAACGAACAGCGAGGCTTTGGAACTCATTGCCTGCCTAGGGAGTTGTTCCCCGAGGCATACAACCTTCAGAAATTTAAGAAGAACACCAACTCCTACCTTCTTTCCCTAGGTTCCCACGATGTTCTCTGAACATTACAGGATATTCCTTTTCGTGGGAACCAGAACATTAAAAATATATATATATATATATATATATATATATATATATTTATATATATTATATATATATATAATATATATTTGGTCTGTGGGTTGGCCTATAATCTGGTGACCTATTATGTGCACGAAATTTCGTGTCATTCTGTATGTATGCCGTCTGTCGCCAAATCTCCGAATTTATGAATTAAATAATTTGAGAAAATTTATTTGCTCTTTGTTCCCGAGAAACTTCTACAAGTTCGTTTACGCGATACTTTAATCATTTTCCTGGACCTGGACCCCCCCGACAAAAAATTTTGGGTACGTGCTTGAGAAACGCACCCCTTTATAGTGACTCCCATAGACAAATTAAAAATAAAGTTTATTTTTAGTTTCTCTATGGTGACTCCTTATTAAGGTTATGTCGGTGTGACCAACATAGTGTCTGTCATATGTGAGAAGTTTGTAATAATTGTAACTGTTGAAGGATTTTTTTTGTTAGAACCGGCATGTTCTATGCGAAATTGTGCCGAAAATGAGTGATTTGCTGTTCGTAGTTTATGTTCATAAAAAGAAAGAGGCATTGTGAATTGCGAGCGATTTTTGCGCGTGAAAACGGTTCTTGAAAAACACGTGTTCTGGATCAAAAAAAGCTTTCTAACTTCGAAAATGGTATGAGACCGCCGCGGATTCGTTTTCAGGAAGCAAAAACACGTAAGAAAAGTCTTTCAGCTATTTTCAGAGAGCAGAAGTAGGGAGTTTACCCCACTTGAACAGTGAGTGGGAGACCGCGACTAGTTTCTGCACTGATATCTATAATCCACGTGCATCATGCATCACCCTGTACTCGCGAGCCGCGAAAACCGTCCACGGATCGTCTCTTTTTGGGCAAAAGCACACGCAAGCGCGCGCGTACAGTTCGTCTTATTCAAGGTAGGGCGTATGAGCGGTGCCTAGGCAAGGTGTTCTCGTTCCGCTCGTCTTTATCAGTATATATTTGCCGTTGTAACAACGGTGTTTCAATTTCAATACGCGTAGAAAGTGGACAGGTACCGGTTAAAGTGAGAGTGAACCTAACATAATGAAAGAGTACACACAAGTTACGATGCCGAACTATTCCTACATTTTCAACTTCGAATCGGATTTCATCCACCAAAAAACACGCACGTGGATGCAAGACAACTGGACTCTAGGATTTTACTATGTCGGTATATACATGGTGCTCATTTTCGGCGGACAGTACATCATGCAAAGCCGCCCCAAATTCGAACTGAGAGGCGTGTTGGTGCTCTGGAACACTCTACTAGCGACTTTTAGCATTATGGGGGCTTGTAGGACCGTGCCGGAATTTCTGCACACTCTAACACAACAAGGTTTGTACCACTCGGTTTGCGTGCCTTCTTTCATCGAGCAAGATAGAGTGTCCGGTTTCTGGACCTGGATGTTCGTCCTGAGCAAGCTTCCAGAACTAGGCGATACCATTTTCATAGTGCTCCGGAAGCAACCGCTTATATTCCTGCACTGGTACCACCACATCACCGTTTTGTTGTACTCTTGGTTCAGCTACACCGAGTACACAGCTAGTGCCAGATGGTTTATCGTCATGAATTACTGTGTCCATTCTGTGATGTATTCGTACTACGGCTTGAGGGCGATGAGATATAATCCCCCCAGACAAATCGCCATGTTGATTACTTCGCTGCAGTTATTGCAGATGATCATAGGCTGTGCCGTTAATTTATGGGCTAGACAGCTGCTTCAGCAGCAACAAGAATGCCACATTACGCCGTTCAATATTAAACTATCGATTGCTATGTACCTTAGCTACTTCGTCCTATTTGCGAGATTCTTCTACAAAGCCTACATGTCTGGAGAGAGGCGGTCGAAGGCCATGAACGCTCCTGTAACAGCTGACTACCCATTGTTGAAGTCCAAAGTGCATTAGTTTTTTCTGTAGGGCTGTGGAACATTCCAGATTATTACTATAATTTTGGTGGGTATAGAGGGATTACGTACCATAATAGTGATTATTGGTTGAACACCAAAGTTCTACAAAAAGAATGTTGGAGAAAATTATAAATATTGTAATTATCTAGAATTAATATTTCTACCCTGCTGGGTGAAATAAGAGTGCTTCCCCTATTTTAGAAAGCTTGTTTCATGGCTAAAGGAAGAACAACAACATAGTAAATTGAACCTTTTTTCAAAATTAGTCTGCAATGGCCAATTAGGTGTAGATTTTACAAAAAAATATCAAATGTGCTGGGCACTCTTAGAAATAATGGTATTATCTTGTTTGAAAATCAACACAAGCCCGAATGGCATTCAACTGATGCTGCACTTCAAGGTACCCTTGGGACCATGAGGTATCAGAGTCAAGGTTAACGTTATGGCAAATAAAAACACCCAGTCCCAAGAGTACATCGCTGTTTGCAGGATGGGAAAATTTCAATATATAAAAAAGTTACATCAATTAAACACAATATTTTAGCAAATAATCGTTTATTAACATAAATTTCAATCATTGACTGAATAATACAATCATTGCGCCAACTGAATATTTTTGTAGCATTGTGGGTTTCAGAAAAACTACAAACACTACATTAGAGACAGGCGGTCCAAATGATCGTATTTTTTTGTCCAGACTGGGTGGCATCCATGTAATGCCTCATTTATTCTTTTTCAAAAATTTATTGTTCAAATTTTTTTTTGCACAAAGTCTATGGTATTGACAAAATCAGGGCTTTCAAGAAAAAAAACTCCGGTCTCAATAGTACGATTTCTTTTCACTCATAGCGGAGTTTAACATGTTGAACAGTTGAGCCATATGTATTCATTATTTTCAAAAACATAATAGATGTGTGTGAGAAGAATTTTCCCAATATTCACACAATTTAATGAAGAAATTAAGCCTCTTCACTCTCTGTTTCCACCATTGAGGATACAAATAAAAATTAGTTCAGTTTGAAATATTTTGTTGTCGGAGACAAAGTTTTGAGGTGAAATGTAGGAAGGGAATGATCTCATCAAAATACCTAATTTAAATGTCACACATGCAGGATCATTTCTGTATGTGACTGTGTACAAATTCCCTGTGATGCTCTCAAATGTTTTTTATCAACCAACAAAGTTACATTTCATATACTTATTGCTTAGATAATTATTATTTGGTTTAATTGATGATCACTTCAAATTAAGATAAAATCTAATCTATATAAGCACAAAACAAAGATACATGCAATGGTTGTTATTGAAATCGATAGCGATTACTAGGGCTATTACTCATGATATTTTGATTTATTTACAAGCATTATCCAAAGCAATTTCTGTCATATATTACTCATGAATCTAGCTTCAATACTTTACGTAATCTGGTTGATATACAAGGTCAGAGCAATCAAACATATGAAATTAAAAATGGTACTTTTATCCACAGCTGGTATATTTTAAATTCGCAATGCATCTGTTTTCAAACGTCTTATGATCATAAGACTCTAGTGTCTTATGAGTCCAATCTAAATTTCCATAATGAACAAACCATTTGTCATAGAAACCATATCATAACCAGGTGCGGACTGGACCTTCGAATCGGTTCGGGCGATTTGATCGCTACCAGTCCAACTTTCAGTTTTTGGGAGAAAATGTAATAGCCAATCATATAATTTTATTACATATTTTAGTAATATAGATAAAAACTCGAAAAAGATTGAATTACAAATAATTTTTATTATTATAGAACTTAAACACATTAATAAAACATCAAACAAACAAAAAAAGAATTGAAGTAAATATCATAAATAACAATCTGGTAATAAAAAAAAAATAAAAATAACGATATTTCTATGGTAGAGGAAGGAACATAAAACACTTTGGTGATTAATATTAATAATACAAAAAGAAAAAACTATGACAAAATTGTTCATATAAAAACAAAAACTAAAACAGCCACATTAGGAATTGGAATTGTAAAACGAGTAAATCCCTCATGGATTTATATTTTTTAACAAGATCAAAAATAATATAATTGCTTTCTATTTATAGTAAAATGTCTTTTTCACAGCTCACCATCATGAAAGCGTCCAAATCTTCTTGGCTTAGAGAATTTCTTAACCTATTCAAAATAAATTTCAATTTCGAAAAAGATCTTTCATATACTTAATACATGTGAAACTGAAAGCGTAAGAATGTTTTTATAAATTTTCTCTAAATTTGGATAGGCCTCGGTGATAAGATTTATTTGTGCAAAAGATGGTAGTAACAAAATATACATTTCTTGCCAAAATAGATGATTTGGTGAGTTGAAATCCTCTTCTACATTGAAGACATAAGTTCCATCATCCAAGAGATACTCTTCTTATAAAGTAGTATCAGTTGTGTCACAACTCCTATACCTAAGTTGATGATCGCCCGATCGCCTGGCCCCCCCCCCCCCCAGTCCGCCTCTCAAAAAACATATTTTATAAATTTGCCGTCAAAAACATCAAATAAGCCCTCAATTTAGGAAAAGTATCTGTTTTTATAACATGTCATATGAAACACTGCTTTCCTTTCGTGTTTTATATGGCCAATAAGACACTCATACAATAAGTAACTATTTCTGTTTCAATGTTGTTTTTGGAATAATATATGAAAACTACTTATTTTTAAAACATTTGAAAATAGTTTGGCTCTATATCAACTGCAAAATTGATGACATCATATCATTGTGATGACATTAATATTTTTGCAAGGCCTACCCTGTGGTATCTTTCAGTTCTTAAAAAATATTACTCTCAAAACCTGAAATGTAGATCCATAACCTATCCACAAACAGAATCAACTGAGTAGAATTAAATATTTCAATTTCATTATTTCAATCGACATAATTTTCAGCACACAAATATTTCATAAAACTCAGAATTATTATTGAGTAAAGAAAATTGCATATCATATTTTTTCCCACTACTGGATCACATCCAGCCAATCATTCTAAATTGTTTTTAAATGGCTTTGATGAAATCATCTCTTGAGTGTGTTTTAATGGATATGTTAAACAAATACCATGCACTAATTGTGTCCAGCCAAATCATTAATAACACTTTATTGGCCATTGTAAGTGTGTATGTAGATACCTACTTATCTAAACTACTACTTATATGACAAACATGAAGATTGAATTATTTATTGCCATAATAATATTATGGGCTTCTTTCACATATTTCCATAAAGTTTTGCACTATGACAAAAACTGTTTTGTATTTTTTACAGAGGAACCCTCTTTCTAGAAAACCTTCTGATTATGTAAACTTTAACTTTAAAACATGACTTAATCAGGAAAAATCTATGTGAGCTCAGAATTCATCAAATTCAGAATATTTGACACGTTCTAAATTTGTCTACTGAAAAAAAAAATCTATATTGGTCCCTTTATCAAAATCTAAAAATTGATATAAAAGGATTTTTTGTTCTTTTATACTTGTATATATTATTCCTGATCAATTTCCTTCTTTTTAGTTGGAGGATGTCAATAAAAGGATTTTATTTTGTATCTTTGACAAAAATATCTACATCATCACGCTCAAAAACCTGTTGTTAATTATTGTCTCTAGGGTGGTACATCAACAGAAAATATGAAACTGCTTGAGGAGCATACTATCTTTGCAATAAATACTTTTTTATCATTCCTGCATCATAATCCTTGTTTCATGAACTAAGAAGCGTGCGAAATCTCAAGATTAAAACGCCGTGTTTTAAAGTCCTAACTTTTTATTTAGATGTTAAATTACATCAAAAATATAAAACAATTTGAGTCTGTTTCTTCTCGATCCATAGCATTAACTTTTCATATTGTCTATAATACGAACTTCTGGATTTTTCTGGTATCAATTTTGATTCAGCTACCTCGGCTAACTTTAAAATTTTGGATGAGAGTTCTCCTTGATTCACAACCATTTTAAAATTATCAATCATATGAATTGTTGAATAAGCTTGTAAACAACAATTGCTATATCCATGTCAACAAGACTTGACATCAGATGTCCATTACAATCCTGATCTACAATTAATTTCCGGCATTGATATTGAATTTATGATGCAGGTATAATAAAAAATAGTGTATGATACACTTGTACAAGTGCCTTTAAAGTACTTGCAACGTTGAGGGCACTCAAACTCGTTGCACGTGCTTTAAAGAGTCACTTATGCACTTGTATCATAATATACTATTGTCCCAAATCTATGAGCAGGGCCCTCTACACAAAAATATTTTTTAATAATTTTTCAATACCATGAATGTATACACTCCAATTTAATCTTAGATTTTGAGAACATAACTTTCCAGTTTTATTTTTTCTGAATCTAAAAACAGATCTTGAAACATTATCTGATGTCTAGATTATTGCAATTTCTTTAACAGTTTTATCATATTGAATCAGTTCCCAATCACATAAATTGTTAGGAAATTTACAAATATATAAATAACAGTATTTATTTTTTTTCAGCGCATATTTTGTTCCTTTTTTTTTATTTATCCGGAATATTGAGCTGTATTTATTGAAAAAAGGTAGTTATTCAATAGCACTTTTGCATTCTTATTTGAAAAAATAACAATTTTTATATAAATAGGAGTTTTTTAGGGAAAGCCATGATTTTAAAGTATCCTCATAGATTTTAAACTGCCAATCATTTGGAATGCGCCTATTTGCCATATTCCAAGAAGTTACAAAATTTATAGTAAATAGGTAATTGTAAGAGAATGCCTTGGGATTGCTCTATGAGTGAAAAAATTATAATTTAAATGTTAAATAATGTTCAAAAATCTGAGAAAACTTGGTACATTATTGGGGTTGTTTTCAGGGACGAACCAAAAGGAAATTTGGGGGGGGGGGGGCATACGTGAATTTTCCCAACTCAAAACTCGGAGTTATAAATTTCCAACTGCAAACTCAAACTACCCAGAATTTTCAATTCACTAGTTTGAGATTTCGATTTTGAAGTTGGAAATTCAGAGTTCGAACTAGGAATTTCATTTTCCGAATTGAAACTTGAAATTTCCAACAAAAATTCGAAATTCTATTTTTTTTTTCAAACTCTAAATTATCTACTCATCAGTCTGAAAGTTCGAGTTAGCAGTTGGAAATTTGCCAAAGCACCAAGCACCCTGGTGTCACGCTCACTTGTCTTTTTTCAAAAACTCATAATGACTTTTTTCCCATTGTAATGACTTTTTTCTCATTATAACGATTTTTTTCTAATCATATTGACTTTTTCTCATTATAATGTTTTTTTTCATTATATTGACTTTTATATTATTATTGGAATTTACATTTTGGGTAGGTAAAACATCTTCACTTTCCTTAAGCCATAAAAAATTATATCCTAAAAAAATATATATTTTTTATAGCAATTAAGAACATATTGGAAAATAAGTATGAAGTGAAGTTGTTGAGAAAATAATAGAGATTTTGAAAATGATATTGTATACAGGATGTATCATTGGAAATGTGAAAGTTACTATTACTTTATAAGACATAGAAGCGGTGATGCTGATGTAATTGCCCGTACCTACTTCTCAACTTGTTCTGTTATAAAACTCAAAATTTCTGGCAAGGGAGTAAAATACTTTTTTTCTATAGAGTCCCATTATCTTCAAAATTCTCTTCACCGTTGATAAACTTATACACTGTGAAACAAATTCAAGAAAGCCGTAATTTCTTTGTAACTATGGCCCAGTAAAAAGTAATATGCAATATAATAGTCCACCACTTCCATTTTGAAAAAAAATCGTAAGAAATATAATTAATAATAATGATTTAAACCAAACAAATGATGTTTGATTAACAGAAAATATAAGGCCAAATAATAAAAAATGCATTACAATGAGAAAAAGTCAATATAATGAGAAAAAAGCCATTATTATGAGAAAGTAGCTATTTTTAGGACAAGGAGGAAAGCGTAGCATTTAATCACGAACCTGGATGTTAAGCACTCGAGCAGCGAAGCTGCGAGTGCTTCAACCAGGCGAGTGATTAAATGCACTTTACTCATGTGTTTTAAATCTGATTTTTTCCATATTTTGCAGAAATTAATAGAAATTATTTTGCAATTGTGTCATTGACTCGTCGAAACAAAATCGCAACTGCGCTACCGTTGCTTGTGTTGCATTTAATTTGGAAACCAGCCTACTAGATACGAATAATTCGACACCGTTGCTGCGCTATGAGCAATGTGTATGATGGTTGTTTATTGGTAACCTAGGTAACATTTATAATCATTTGTGAAAAAATTTTTTTAATCACTAGTGATTAAAAGTACAACTTCTCTCTACAACTAATTTGAGTAGAAATATGTCACATTTTAGTCACGAAAATGGAAAAAGTCATTATAATGAGAATAAAGTCATTATAATAAGTTTTCAAAAAATAAAAGTGTGCGTGACACCAGGATGTTTTCTTGGAAATTCCTCGTTTGAACTGGAAATTTAGTTCCGACTTGATAGTTAAAACTTGGAAATTCTGACTACAAACTCATAGTTTTGAGTTTGAACGGAAAACTCCATTCTCGGGCTAAAAGCTTGGAAATTCCGACCACAAACTCGGAATTTTATATTTTTGAAGTTGGAAATTCCTATGAAATCATTTCCATTTTGCCAACTCTTCTAATATTGGGGGGGACCCCCTATCCCTCCACATGGGCCCGTCCCTGGGTGTTTTACATACAAACAAGGAACAAATAAACACTAACAAAATAACATACTGATATGGTAAAAAAGTATTTTTCTTGATAGAAAATGTTCATTTAATGGGTACCTGGCCATATTTCAAATTTGATTATCAATAAATATGTTGAAGATATTGGTATTGGTGGTATGGGTATTTTTTTCTGTAAAAGTTTACATATTCATAACCTTATTGCTTCTATTTACTTTCCTGATCATTTTGTATTCTTCCTCAAGAAATAAGTTTCAATCATTACCCAAAGGAAAATCTTTTTGGATTTTTTTTCATTTTCAACTATTTTTTTCAATGATAATTGTCGCTATCTTGAATCCAGTAAACAACTGCGAAGTTTCTTATTTTTATTATGTATATTGATTTGTGGTTCAAATCTCAGAGCAAACCAAGTGCTGAGATTGTATTTTATAAATATGATAAGACTGAGGTTGTTGATATTTGTATATTTTTTGATTTTAGAGAAATCATTCTCATCTATCAAATGTAAACTTTAACAGGTGTTTCAATGAAATTGTACAATCTTCGTGTAATGTAAATACATTGAAAATTAATTTTCTAGTTACTTACTTAACATTCTTTTTGTTGAACAATTGCCTGAGCCAAAGGTTCACTAACGTTGTGAAAATGGCCAAAATAGTAATATAACTTATTTATTTATGCATTTATTTTGAAAGTGAGAAAGAGATTCTGTTGATAATGTCTGTATGATTGCACAAGTGATATTTCAAATCAATTATATATACTTATGCTCCATTTTTATGGATTTTATTGGTATAGTTATTCTAATCCCAATTGGAACGGCAATAAAAGTAAGAGCACTACGAGGAGTGTTCATATGCACTGCCCGGCAAATGGAAAATTTATATTCTACCAGTGTTTTTACTTTCAAAGCGTTCCTGGTACAATCATAAAAAAGTTCTGTCGTGTGGAAGAGAATTCCTTCTCAAAACTTTTTATGTCGGTCCAATTAGGATTAGAAATACTGTACTCTTATGTATTTAATTTTTGATCATGACTCTTTTTATGTATTTTATTTTACCTGAAAGGTATGTAAATATTTTTTGTAAACCATTTGACAATATTTTGTTTTTTATTTCTCTCTGTATTTTTGTCTTTTTGTTAAAATGCAGCATTATTTATCCAAATCGAATTATTTCCCTTGTGATGTTATTATTGTTTACCAAAAGAATATATGTTGATTCAAAATCAATTTGTGTATTTAGTTATTTCGGTGAAACCATCAGAAATATGTTTTTGTTATACCGAAATACAGCTTGTAAGAATGTTGGGCTTCTGTGAATGAAAAAGGAAATGATATTGTGTTACATAACGTCGAACTATAGTAGTTACCAAAAAGCGCAAACTTCCCTCCACATTCATATTTTTAGTCAGCGAAATGTCAATGTAAACCCATGCTTTATAGGTCTACAGGCTCTTTGAATTGATATATTTCAACCGAGATTTTAACAAATAACAACAAATATTGCAAAACTTTTTTACAGTGACTCCTAAGCTCATTTTGAGACAAAAACGTACAAACATATCACCTTAATTATGGTAGATATTTTCTTGTTTTGGTAATTTTTTTCTTAATAAAGGTACGTTTCATCTAATAGAAAAAAGTTAAAGTTGCGCAGAATAAGCCCATGATCAAAATTATTTCTAATATCTAGTCTTTTGTTGTTTGAAAGCGGAAATAATGAAAAGTGATATTTTTTGTCAAACCAATTGTTATTATTATAATATAAATATTGGCAATTTTTTTGCATCAAGATATATTGTGTTCAATTTCTATTTTATTATAAACTAGCTAACCCAACAGACGTCCTGTCCAAATTTCTATGTTCCCAAAAAAAAATTTCCTGAATACTCTCGTCTGCGTAGAATTTATTTTTTCCTATGTTTTTCTTGTGTTGTTCCATCTAGGTTAGGCTTTTGACTCTGCCCGTTTCCCTTTATCCCCTTACCCCTTTATCCAATTGTCCCATTACCCTGTTTTCCTGGTATCCCGTTTTCTCGTTATCCCGTTTTATTATATATTATAAATTTTCCACGATCAAAGAATTTCTCATATCCATCGCTCGAATCGTGTTATGGACTTCAAAAATCCCATAGAAAAAAGCACTTTAATTTTTTTTCGAATCCAATAACTTTTCTAAAAAACTTTTCTTTCCCTAAAAACCTTATTCAACCTATTACAAACAACAAAAAATGTTTTGTGTTTGATTTGAGTGTTAAAATAAAAAAATATAAAATTGTGTGGACACGCCTGGGGATTGAACCCGGGCCCTTGGAGTTACAAAGCACACGGTCTAACCCCTGAACCTTTACTAAGAGCTTAGCCGATTTTGTTGGCCAAATCTCTTGAATTTTTCAATTTTTGGGCAACTTTCCTTGACAAAGGATCTCTTGTCTTGATCTTTCTTTGAATTTGAGACAAGATATTAAAATCAGTTTTTGTGAAGTTGAACTGCCATTTCCTAATTTTTCAACTGAAATTTTAAATATCTATGAGAATGTACTTTTTTGTTATTTTTTTTCATCCTGTATTTATATGAAGCTTTCAAGTCGTATGTTTATGGGAACTTTTTCTCTCAAAATGAGCCCCTGCATAGGTATATTTGCCAATATTTGAGAAACACTGTTTAAAATATTAGTTTACTATAGGTATAAGTATTCAAATTCCTGAAGGTAGATCATATAAAAACAAAAATTATCTATAGAATATGAAATGCTTCTGAGATCATTCAAGCTCATTGTCAAGAGCAGATTGAATTACATATCTGTTGTGAGTCCTCAGCATTGTGACTAGGTCAAGTCAAGTTGTTGATCCAGGTCATTGTGCTCAATTAATTAAGTCATTCCACATAAATTCAGATATTTCCTAATTGCCTCATTTTATAGCATTTAAGTTATTCATAGAATTTATTTATCTTGTATCTTATTTGGTATGATTTCCAAAGAGCATCTATTTAGATATGTACGAAATATTAAAAATTATGCAACTCTAGAAAGTTTAATCTGACATCTTCAATAACATTACTTTCACCAGTTAAATAATATAAATAACATTCTTTCAGATCTCCTTCAAAGTTCAGATCTGTCGATTTATCTTCAATTTCATTTAATTTATTTTCACTTTGGAGCTACATTTTGCCCTTACCTAGGTGTTGAAAGTTTTGAGATTTTATAGATAATAAACGTTTAATATCGAGTAGATATTGTTTTTTTCTGTTGGTAATGGTAATCGAAATTGTAACAAAAATTCAACCTCCAAAATCAACCAAGATATCTACTTCAACGCACTGTATAATATGTAAACTAATAAACCATAATTGTTGAAAGTGAAGTGGGTTGTAAATCAATTGAATATAAATAACTTCATTGTTGAACATGAATAAAACATTGTTTTGTGATATGACTGCTAAAACGCATAAATATACCATATTGCGGTTTACAGTTTCAAATAAAACTAGTCATTAATGGTTAGTAGTTTATAGGTTTATTTACATGTTAATTTTTTCTGGACTTATGTATTTTGATTGTACAGGGTGGATAAAATACAGGGGCTCAATTTCAAAATATGCTTTTCAGTCCAACTGTCGTCCTCATGAACTATTTTGGAGCTTAATAAGGGGGCAGTGCCTTCAGAAGTTCGAACCTATGAGTGTATAGCCATACTTAACCTTTTCTGGAAATTTTAACTCTCCTTCATAACTTGGCACTAGTTTGGAGGGCTGAGATTCCTTTTTCATACAGAAATTTACAAGCTGAAAGGAATCTCTGATTTATTTACATCTAGGAGACCCATAAAGGCAATTTCTTAACTGACTCATTCACTCACTCATTATCAATCTGCGATTGAGTTCTAGTTGCCAATAAACCATTTTTATCGCTAGCTCCGGGTACATAATCATGTAGAATCAATTATATTGTTGATTAAAAAAATCATAGTATACACCAAAATACACAAAAATGAGGTGAAACGACTAGTACTCTTTGAATTCAACGGGGATTAAGGTAGTACCGCCACAAGACAGTTGAATTAGGAAATTATTAAAATTGGAATACGTATTGTTTAACATGTGAACAACACCTCTATAAAATTTCAACAAGTTTCACCATCCCGAACCCGAGATATATATAATTGAAGTTGACTCAATTAACACGTAACATATGGACCATGCATAGGCAAACAGCACATTATTAATTCTACCGTTAGTACTAAAATTAAGAAGTTTATGAAAAACGAGGAGGAGCTAGAGCAGGATATCACAGATATTGTGAAAAAAAATCAAAGTGATTGACCATCTAGTTTGGCAGATATAATCAAAACTACTCTCGTTATTCAAAATAGTCCACGGGGAAGCGCGCAGCCTAAAGGGGAGGGGGGGGGGGTCGTAGGGAAATGCGGATTGTGCCAGGGGACTTTTTAAAGAAGGACGGGGGTCATTTGAGGGTCTGAACGCGAAAAAAAAACTCCTAGTTGACTCCATCGATTTTAAAGATACCCCCTTCCCCCCCAAAAAAAAAGATCAAAAAGAGTACTACAAAAAAGTCCATTGAAGTTTTATCGAAAAACGATAATTTTTTCCCATGACGTATGATTGATGACGTTTGATTTCTAGTCCCCGAAAAGCGCAGCGCAGACCCGGGCCCCCCCTCACTAGAAATCATACGTCATGGGAAAAAATTATCGTATTTCGATAAAACTTCAGTGGACTTTTTTGTAGTACTCTTTTTGAACTTTTTTTTTTACGGGGAGTAGTCGATTTTGAGTCGCCGACTTTCTATAACGAAGACATTTTCTAGAGTCGATTGGGGGGGCAAGTGCCCCCCTTCAAAAAAAATTTTTTTTTCGCGTTTCAAATCGAAAAGTACTTCGAAATTTTTTCGATTCCGTCGAAAATAATTTCCTAATTCAACTGTCTCGTGGCGGAACTACCTTAAGTCACATATTCCTTGGTGTCAAATCAATTCGAATGATTTGGAAATCTGAGTAAACGTATTTCAGATTACTTAAAACCTAATAGTAGGGGAGGTAGCGCTGCATTTAAACGAGTCATTTCTTAGCGACTGAAAATCATAATAATAATAGTTTTCCCTTTAAACATAAGAAATCTGAGCGTCAGCAACTCCAGTAGCGGTGGAGCTAGAGGTTATGGTATGTGAGAGTTGTTAAAAAAATTATGCTGCGAGTATTTTCAGGTCGTGCCAAAATTTATGGGATGGTTTTTGAGATAATTTTTAACCATAAGTCTAATATTCGGAGCCAAATACCTAAAAAGTATAATTTGGATACACTTTATCCAACTCGATATCAAGCAGCCTCCAATCGAGTTCCTCATTGCGGCGCTCCAATGATAGAGAAAATCATTTAAAGATAGCAGTAGCGCATCTCCCTCAGTTATAATTCCATCAAACTACTTGTGCTTGGAAGCTCCAAAACTCTCGGTCTTCATTGTTTGAAAAACATTGGCAATACCTGCTTTATGAATAGCGCAATACAATGTTATTATCGAATACCAGATGGTTGTCCGAGTATCTGAGAAAAGACGAACATTTGAAGGATATCAACACAAGCATATCAAGTATGAAGGGTGCTTTGATAAAAGCATTTGAAGAAGTGGTAAAAGAACTTTGGTCAGAAGATTCGTCTGATGAGGTGGTTAATACTGTTACTTTGAAAAGCCAGGTACAAAGATTTGCACCTTGTTTTATGGGTTACGCTTGTAGTGATATTCATAACATGGCCCATATACTATCTAGAGTATGAAGATTTAGGGAGCTCATGTAATATAAGTTAGTGAGGTCAGAGAGACATGTTATGTAATGTCACGTATGTACTGATAGATGTTCATAATAAAGTTACTCCAGTTCTTTGAGTAGTTATTCAATATATATACTGAATAACATAACATGGTGTCAGGTTTGTGAATACCTAAAAGAAGAACCGTAAAGTCGAAGTTTGTCACAGTCCGACAGAAGTCGTCAATTGGCAGTCATCAAGTCCAGTCTGAAGTAGTTCCGGAAATAAGTCAAATAAAATGCCTAATACTTCTCCCGAGTCAACCAGCACTTCAATAATATCAAGAGCTTCTAAAGTATCTATTAATAATAATATTCCTGTCTTGTCGCTAGAAGGTAACATAGCACACAATTGGGAAATGTGGTATCAACATTTCAAGATCTTCATGAGAGCGAGTTGCTTAGAAAATTCAGATGAGCAAAGAAAAGTAGCTTTATTTTTACATCACATTGGTAGCGAAGCACTGTCCATTTTCAATTCATTCGGTATAGACATGGATTCCTGTAAATATGATGAACTGGTTGCGAAATATAAGGCACATTGTGCTCCTAAAAAAAATTTGACAATAGAACGTCATAATTTTTTGACAAGAGTTCAAAAGTCGAGTGAATCCATTAATGATTTTCTAACCGATCTAAAAAATAAGAGTCTTTCTTGCGAACTGGATACGCTGCGAGAGAGTTTAGTAATGGATATGTTCATCGTGGGTCTGTCCAATCAAGCAATCAAAGAAAAACTTCTACAAGAAGAGTCCCTGAATCTGGATAAGGCAATAAAAATTGCAAAAGCTATTGAAATAACTCAGTTGCAGGCAAGAAATTTGAATAAAAACACAGAAGTTGTCGTCGCAAAAGTCGGAAGATCAGCACATAATTCAGCTAATTGGCAGAAATCGAAAAATAGTCATTTGTCTAATCAAGTTGAAGGTACATCAAATAGTCGTCAGGTGAGTCATACACGCAGTGTATGTACAAGATGCGGAGAAATTCATAAATTCAAGTGCCCAGCACCAAATGTTACGTGCAGCATTTGCAGAAAAATTGGACACTTTGCAAAATGCTGTTTTCGCAATAATAATGTCAAAACTTTAACTATAGATGAAAGTGAAAATATTCAGTTAGAGGATGATGATGAAATGTTTGTTGTTGGTAGTTTGAATTTTTCCCAATGTTACAATCAAAGTCAATGTCAAAGAAAATGTCAAAGTCAAAGTAAAAATCAAGAAACCTATGATCATGACGTTAAAGATATTGACATTGATTCCAATGCTTCAAAATATCATATCAGAAATGTCAAAAAAACAAGGACATTAGATTTGTTAGTTAATAATAAGACGTTAAAATGTGGTATAGATACAGGGGCGGAAGCAACAAATGTTTATTTCTTTCAAAAACTTTCAATATTTGAATATTGATAGTAATATTCTACCTATACCTGCAAAGCTGACGTCATTTTCAGGGGATAGCATTCCTATCAAAGGCAAATCATCTATAGATTGCATCATAAATAATAATTTGTCGGTCACAGTCGACTTTATAGTTGCAAATATAGAGTGTCAGACTGTTATTGGTCTACCTACCTGTGAAAAACTAGGGTTAATCAAAAGGGTATTTTCAGTTAGTCATTCATCTCTGATTGATGATTACAATGATGTTTTTCATGGACTTGGATGTCTGCCTGAAGAGTGTCATATAACAATTAATAAAGAAGTCACTCCTGTCATTAACCCTCCTCGAAAAATTCCGTTTCACTTGATTGACAGATTCAAGAAAGAGCTAGAACGCATGATTTCACTAAATGTCATTAAAAAAGTAAATGAGCCCACTGACTGGGTGAATTCTATTGTTTTGGTTGAAAAGAAAAATAAAACACTTCGAGTGTGTCTGGATCCTAGAAATTTGAATAATGCTATCAAGCGAAGTCATTACCCTTTACCAACAATTGAAGACATGCGATCAAAGTTAGCTGGTGCGAAATATTTTTCAACATTAGATGCGCAATCAGGATTTTGGATGATAAAACTAGATGAGGCTAGTTCCAAGCTGTGCACATTTGGAACACCTTTCGGTCGATTCAGATTTTTACGCCTACCTTATGTCATGTGCACCAGAAATATTTCACAAAATAATAACTGAAACATTTGATGATATACAAGGTGTTGTAGTCTATATCGATGACATATTGATTTTCAGTGAAACTTTGGAGGGTCACAATAAAATTTTAAAAAAACGTTCTGCAGAGAGCCCGAGAATTAAACTTGAAATTTAACAATGAGAAATGTAAATTTCTACTGTCGGAAGTCAATTATCTTGGACATACTTTCAGTAGTCGTGGTATGGGCCCGGATGATAGAAAAATAAAAGCAATCTGTGAAATACCAGTTCCAACATGTGTCGCAGACATTAAAAGATTTTTAGGAATGGCCAATTATTTGGGTCCATTCATTGACAATCTTTCCAATAAAACTAATAATTTACGTAGTTTACTTAAAAAAAACGTAGCATTCCATTGGACTGAGGAACATCAAACGGAGTTTGATAATTTGAAAAAAACTATCACCAAGTCTCCTATTTTGAAATATTTTGATCAAAATCTACCACTGACATTATCAGTCGATAGTTCGAAATTTGCAGTGGGTGCTGTAATTTTACAAGAGAACAGACCTGTTGCATATTCATCAAAGTCATTAACAGTTTGTCAAACTAAATGGGCTCAAATTGAAAAAGAATTATATGCAATACAATTTGGTTGTCAGCGCTTCAACCAGTACATTTATGGTCAAACAGTAAATGTTCAAACTGATCATCAACCTCTTGTATCTTTATTCAAGAAATCATTGTCCGAAGTTCCACCAAGGTTGCAGCGAATGATGCTCAATCTACAAAAATACGATTTGAAAGTTTTCTATGTTCCAGGAAAATTACTTACATTGCTGATACTCTCAGCAGAGCTCCGGTAGAAACAGCAGATCTTAGTGATGCTGTCGAAGAAGAAATCAATATACATGCTAATTTTTTCGTTTCTAATCTTGCTGTTACTGAAAGTAAGCTGAAAGAAATCAAAGATTCTACTAAAGCTGATCCAGACTTACAAGTTGTAATTTCTTATTGTCATAACGAATGGCCAAATTCAAAAAATAAAGTACCACTATCTGTGAAGCCTTTCTTCAATATTCGTGCGGATTTGCACACTTTCAATGATCTTTTATTCAAAAATAATTTACTTGTTATACCAAGTTCTATGCGAACTCAAATTTTGAATATTATTCATGAAGGTCATTTAGGAATCGACAGATGTTTGAGACAAGCTCGTAGTGTAGCTTATTGGCCAAATATATCTGTTGATATAAAAAATAAAGTAGAACAATGTTTTATTTGCTTAAAATACAGAAATTCTAATCCTTCAGAACCACTGATGCCACATGAAGAGCCTTCATTGCCTTGGCAGAAAGTTGCTATTGATTTTTTCTGTTTTAATAAAGTCAATTATTTGTTGATTGTAGATTATTTTTCGAAATATTTTGAAATATCTCAAACAAATTCAACAAATTCATCTCAGGTGATAAAGATTTTGAAATCAGTTTTCTCTCGTCATGGCATCCCAGTTGAGCTAATTTCTGATAATGGTCCGCCATTCAATTCTAGAGAGTTTAAAGATTTCACCGTAGAATGGGACATCAACCATAGGACATCGAGTCCTTATCACGCGAAAAGTAATGGTTTAGTTGAAAGAACAGTAGGAGTTGTTAAAATATTCTGAAGAAAAGTCATGAGTCAGATTCTGATCCCTTTTTTGGGTTTTTCTTCAGTATAAAAATACACAACAGGCTAGTGGTGTTTCTCCAGCACAATTACTCATGTCTAGGACTTTGAGAATGAAATTGCCAATCAACGAAACAGATCTCAAACCCAAAGTTATAGACTATAACAAATATAAAAAAGTTATAAGGGAGAAAAGAAACAAAATGAAATCATATTATGATGAAGGTACTAAACCACTTCCACCTTTGAAAATAGGAGATAATGTACATTATAAGAAAACCCCAACTTCTCCATGGTTTCCAGCTTCAATTGTTCAAATAGGTCATGAACCACGATCATATATCATTAGAACACCAGAAGGCGTTGATTTTCGTCGTAATAGACAACATTTGATTAATCAAAAACAAAATGTTACTCCTAAATCTCCATCTTTGACTGAGAACAATCAGTGTCTTAATGATGTTGATAAGGATAATGTCTCTAGTAATAGTCAGACAATTTTGTTTCCTAACACAACAGTTACTCGCAGTGGTAGACAAATAATTAAACCTCGTAGATTCACATTCTCTGAAACTGACGTTGGCTAGTAGTCTAATTGCAATTGTAAACAATTAAAAAAAAAAAAAGGGGCATGTAGTGATATTCATAACATGGCCCATATACTATCTAGAGTATGATGATTTAGGGAGCTCATGTAATATAAGTTAGTGAGGTCAGAGAGACATGTTATGTAATGTCACGTATGTACTGATAGATGTTCATAATAAAGTTACTCCAGTTCTTTGAGTAGTTATTCAATATATATACTGAATAACATAATAACGCTCAACAGGATGCCAAGGAATTTTTCTGATATTTATTGGAAGGTCTGCATGAAGATGTAAACAGAGTAAGAGAAAGGCCTAAACCTATCCTCAGAAATGGATGAAAATTTGAGCAATAATGAAAAGGCAAAAGAGTCTTGGTCAAGATATCTTAGAATGAACAACTAAACAATTGTCGATAACTTCGTTGGTCAACTGAAATCATCGTTGAAATGTACTTTCTGTGGCCATTGTTCTGTCACTTTTGACCCATTCTGGGACCTTTCACTCCCTATTCCACAGAGTAGGTACTGGCAAGCTCAGACTGTCACAATCTTTAGACTCGTTTACTAAGGAAGAAATTTTGGATGATGACGAAAAACCAACTTGTTCTAAATGTAAGGAAAGGAGAAAATGCACGAAGTCATTATCTATACTTACCTAAATTCCCCAAAATTTTACTAATTCACTTGAAACGATTTTCGCAGATGGAGAGATTCGGAGGAAAACTAAATGTCACCATTGATATGAATAATTATGCAGTAGATAACGCAGCTCCGTGTCGCTACAACTTGTAACTAAATAAATACAATTTACTTATTTTCATTATATATTATAAATCATTTACTTATAAACAATATTACAAATACAAAAAAAAATTGATAATGAGCTGTATTGACTAGAGCGGATTATACATCAGTCATGTATACAGGGTGACCCAGCTATCTACTTGATTTTTTTTCAAAACGATAGGTCCGACAATGAGCACGTTCTAAAAAAAATTCTATTCAAATACAAGATGTCCCAAAATTAGATAAAAAATTGAGTTCTGTTTTTTTAAACGGCAACCTCCCGTTTTTTATACATTTTTGGATCCGCCACTGAATTGTCGATATAACACACTCAGATTTCTTAGACTTATCTGCAATAGTTTTTGACTTATGTCAATTTATGTGTCAAAATAGCGTCGTGCATAGACCCACAGAACAATTCATAACTTCAGAACCATTCAATATTACTTAACCAACTTTTTTCTTTCCAGTCGATTCCTCAGGCTTTACCGCATGTTTATTTATTTCAACGGATAACTCCAATTGTATACAATACTTATTATAATACATATATATTAAAAATAAAAACATTGCAAAGTTAATATTAAAAATTAAGAATAAAACATCGCAAAGTTATGTGACAGGACAAAAAGAATAAAATGAGATCAAAATATATAGTAGATTACAAAATACAATGAAGTGTCTTCTTGAAGTTTGCATGTGTTTGTGAAAATAGATCAACCGTATCTTGTATATCATTGTAGTCTCTTTGCAATCTGGTCAAAGGACTGTTCATTCCATAGTTAGTTGTATGGAATGGAATTCTGAACAAAGGAGGATTACGTGTTCTTGATACAGCATGCAGAGTTAACTGGCTCAGTAATTGTGGACAATCAATACTTCCATTGACTAGTTTAAAGAGGAATATCTGATCCAAAATTCTTCTGCGGTTACTAAGGCTACATAGATGGAGCCTCAGTATTGTGCTCTGTATATTGATTTTTACGATATGAATAAATTCTCAAACATTTATTTTGAACCCGTTCTATTGAATTGCTATGAACGGTATAACTTGGTGACCAAACAATGGATCCATATTCCAGAACTGGTCGAACTAATGTGCAATAAAGTTTCGTAAAAGTTCCAGGAGAAAAGTTGTTTTGAGGTGAAAGAAAACTCAGCGTCGATGTTCCATCGCCTAGCTACTACGATTTTTTGAAAATTACAAATGGCAATAACTCGATTTGTTCAAATGCAACACTCTATATTTCATTGCATGGCATTTTTTAAGAGCTTTTCGTCGATATAGGGTGTGTGGGGTACACTTGGTGAAGTTTGCGAGATTTGTTGCAAAAAAGGAAATGTTTTTCGAAAAAAAAAAAAAAAAGGAATCGAATATGCCGCTGTCGTAAAATTTTACACATCCTTTAAACTTTCAATAATTGTACACGTATAATTGTTAATAATGAATTTCACTCAGGAAGAATTAGTGAATATGGTTTACTGCAATTGGCCAAGCTGACAGAAATCCTTTATTAGCAAGCAGAATCTACCTTAAAAAATATCCAGAAGCAAGAACTCCACGGGTGTCCTCATTCCAAATGTTAAGAGACCGCCAGTGTGTCTTATACCAAATGGGAAATTGTTGATGGTCGGATCAATGAGGAAAATGACTTGTAAGTTTTATTGATGCTACATGAAAATATTCACTTAGTCACTAGGGAAACGGATATTTGCTAACAGAGTTGCGTTTTTAACCGACGAAACCAAAAGGGAGGAGGTTCTCTTTATAGTCGACGCGTATATTTATTTTTTTTTATTTAATTTTTTGATGTATGATCACGCATAACTTTTTACTGAGACGTCCGATTCCGATAATTCTTTTTTCAGTGGATAGGGTGTACTTCGAAGTTGGTCCCATTTGAATTTAAAAGATGAAAGCCACCCCTAAAGCAAAATGAAGGATATTAATCACTCACCTTCTGAATTCTGGTCCGTTAACCGATTCTATCAGCTATAACTTTGTACTGGGATCTTCGATTTGGATTATTCTTCTTTTATCAGATAGGGTATACCTCATAGTTGATCATATTTGGATTTCGAATGGAATTATCCACCCTTACGGATAGAAAAATAGGGGATAATTCATTTTTCACTTGTGAACATTGGCACACATATGTAGTTGACAATGACAGATCGCTAGGATGGAATGATATACAAAGTAATGAAATAAACTAACCAGAACAACAAAATAATTTATATTACAACAAATAGTAAAAGTAGATAATCATATTATTTAACTGGTAATAGTTGAAGTAAGGTGGATAAGTAAGTAATAAAAAAACAAGCAGTTAGTAATTAGTAGATTTCAGCCACAAAAAATGGAAAAATAAAAATTTTTAACAAAATACGGAACTGAAAAGTAAAAAATAAAATGACCTTCTTAGTCTCAATAACTAAGCTCCTAAACTAATGTAAGTAACTAATTTTGAGTCGGCGCCGAACGAACAATCAACGAAGATCATTAAATTACTTCAAAAAAATTATCAGAATGTCACCGCGCAACTCGATGCCATCATTTTACGCCTTACCTAATTCATTTGCTTGTTTGTTTGGCGCCGACTCGAAATTAGTTACATTAGTTTAGGAGCTTACTTATTGAGACTAAGAAGGTTTATTTTATTTTTTACTTTTCAGTTCCGTATTTCGTCGCTTTAATTTTTTGTTAAAAAGTTTTTATGGATTTAAACGTATGGCATGATTGAGGAGGATTATAATACTTTAAACAAAATTCAGTTTTCTGATGAACAATGTTTAAGAATAACGGGTCGATCACCACACATAATATGCATTATTATATGTATAGTAGGATTTAACGGGAATTAGGACCAGGGAGTAAAACTAATTTTTTATCGCTGACGTTTCGGAATTAATTGCTGAGTAATTTCCCATTGTTATCTCTTATGATCTGGAGATCCAGAAACGGCAGTTTGTTCTCTATTTCCAACGTGAACTGAATATTTGGGTTGAAACTATTGAAAATATTCAATACTTCATCAGATTTGTCAGCTGGAATATCAAGAATGCAATCATCAACATAATATTTAATGAAATTTATATCAAAAGGTAATCCCGATGTTATTTTTGTAATTATATAATTAACAACTATATTTGCCAACACAGGTCTGGCTGGATTTCCCATAGCTGTTCCTTCTTTTTGTTTGTAAAATGTTCCATCAAATATAAAATAACATGAGTAAAAAATAAAGTCGATTAATTTGAGAAAAATATACTGTATGAGCAGAAATTATTTCCCATTCTGATATCGAAATCTCTCTAATCAAATTCTTGGGAATATTTGTAAAGAGAGAGACAATATCCAAAGAGATTAGAATATTATGATGGGGTAAAACAAAATCCTTGGAAAATTCTTTAAACTCCATGGAATTTTTAATACTATGGTGGAAAGTTAAATTATTACGAATTTTGTGAATGTAACATGCTAAATTATATGTTGGTGAATTCACTGGTTGAGGACTGTTGATCACCAAACGCGATGGTCGCTTCATGTTTACTTTTTCAACAATGTGCTGAATGGTGAAAGGTATTTAATTTTTTCTCTTCATCTTCCCACAATGTTAGAAGAAGTGGATTCGAACACCAGAAGGGCCATGTGGTTGCAACACGATGGCGCTGTAGTGCATAGCCATATCCCATAGAACACACTACATCCATTGGACGTCCATTTTAGGTCCATCTCAAGTCCAAACGTCCATGGACATTGAATGGATGTTCATTGTACGTGTGAACATGGACGTCCAATGGATGTTAAAAATGTTCGTCCATTGTACATCCATTCAATGTACAAAAATATTTATATGAATTTCAGTTTGATCCCTATAAGAATCTTATTTTTATTTCAAATGAAATTCGTAAGTATCTTCAATCACTGTATTCTTTTCGGGATCGAAAAACATTATTTTTCCGGTTGCTATTTTTTCCTGCCGCCTATGAAATATTTTTTAAATTCGCGGGCAATTTTTTGGGTCGTTGCGAGCGCCGCGAACGTTTAGTGGAACGTGCCTGTGTTGTTGAGAAATTTTATGACTCCGTTTCGTTCGTTCATCGACGGTAATAAACAAGTATACTTTTCATTAATGATTAATATGTGTTCCAAAAACCTTTGGAATAAATATTATAAGATAGTGCGACTGATGCATGGTGGTGAATTTCAGATGAAAATGAGTGTGCTGCAGGTTTAAACAGAAATGCAACCTATTTACATATATCTTGGAAGCAAGAAATAAAACAAAAGTGGCTGAATACAGCAGTGATCTGAATGATGATGATCCATAGTCTAGAAAATATAGAAAGAAGAAAGTGAGGCCGATGAAACAAATGAAAATTACCTCTACCTCCCCCCATTCAAGCCTACAATGAAAAAAAAAAGATTGAGTCCCTCTCAAGTGTCTCCTGTCAATAGTGAAATAAATGAAGGTGTATAATTTTCCAAGTAGTCTTGGCGTAATGATCATATATAACAAACTCAAACTTGGCAAATCTTTCATGTACGTACTCTGAAGCAAAGTTTTATTCCTTTATGTTGATTATTAATTTTTCAGTCAAATAAGATTTCAAAAACTGGAGGAGGGAACACATATGAGTTAATGAAAATGTGTTCATCCCGACTTATAAGCAAAGGTCTCGCATCTCAATATACTTACCACGTCGAAAATGAAACAATCATTAAAGAATTTGAAAATGGCCGACTTCCTGATCAGTGGGTGGAACAAAAGATATATTGTTGATTATTATTGAATATATACAATCATACAGGTGCTGCAGAACAGGCATATGAAAAAACGAACAAAAAAGAAACAGACGAGGCAAATATGAAATGGTTAAGGAGAGCAAATGAAAGGAAATGAATCGTTCTCAGAATATTTGTATTTATTTATACTTTTGACCAGTGTTGTTATTCTTTTGTTTTATTATAATTTTTTTTTTGAGTATCTACTTACATTTATGTTGTTATTTAATGAATTCCTTTGGTAGCTAATGTGTAAACAGTTAGTTTTTGGAAGTGTCGTCAATTTTGTGCAAGATATAAAAGAATGAAACTAGAGAGTTCTAGTATCTCAAATTTGGTTGTATCAATTTTTAGTTGGATTTCAACTTTGAAATATGAAAAAATTTATTGAAATCTTTATGGAATTGTATAGAGAAAATTGTTATAAGCTTGATAGGTTCAAGATAAACAACTTCTGTTACAATTTTTTTGTGAATGTGTTAGTTTTTGGAATATAAATTATAATTTTGAATTAAAAAATGTATATTTCCAAAATTATTGATTTTACGAAAAATTACTTATCAAAGAATATTTATCCTGATATGCCATGCTCGTAAACATTTTAATTAAGATCCAGAACACTAAGGAATTTTGGGTTCTAACAATCAAATGTCAACTTTCTGATATGAAATGTAATTTACACAGGGTGTTGAAATATTGGGCAATACTTGCTAACATATGGTATAGGTAAAAAAATAACACTTGGTACATTGTATCACCGAGATTTTTGTGATAACTTTATCGAGAAGTCTTTGTGATTCTCTATTCAAGTAGAAATGTCTAAAAGGGGCACACTACAAGAACAATGTATGTATGAGAACTTGTGTTAGTTTTACCTTTACAATATGTTTCCAAAGTATTGTCCATTATTTACAAGACACCTTGTATAATCTGTATCCTCTGGATTCATTTTGGATATACAATGGATGTACATTGGACGACCACAGTGGTTGTTATTTGGATATGTTCTGGACATCCATTTTACCAAATATGGACATACAATGGATGCCCAAAATACGCACAATGTACATCCATTGGACGTTATCTGGGCTTTAATTGTACGTCCAAAGTGGTGTCCTGGCCGTCCATTGAATGTACATTGGACTAATTCTGGACATCCAGTGGATGTCTTGAACATCCATATTCAACGTCCATTGTTCATCCATTGTACGTACATGTGCTGTGTGGGATAGGATGCGAGAAATTTTAGATCAATCCTATCCTAATTGTTGGATAGACAGAGGAGGTACTATCCTTTGGCCCACGAGATCCCCAGACCTTACACTTATAGATTTCTTCCTCTGGGGATACGCGAGGTTTTCAGTCCAACAACTGCAGAGGATAAGGTAAACAGGATCACGGAAGCCTTCCGTTCTACTGATGGAGCAATGCTTGTTCACTAGACGACTGCAGCTTGTGTGGAACATGATGGTGACCTATTTGAGCTTCATGAGTAGCCTTTTCTCAAAATGTTTACATTGTTTTCTGTTAGTAATCTATTCCTGTTCTTGTAAATATTACTAGAATTGTTTCCTTTGTACGTGGGGGTTTTCGGGGTCGAAGATTATGAATTTTTTGTCAAAATTCATAAAATAAAAATGGAGGCTCCAAGATGGCGGACGATTTCTGTGATTATGGTCCGATTCTATTCAATATTGGTATCTCGGGGTTTTCGGGGTCGGAGATTATGAATTAAGTCGAACATTATTGATTTTTTGTCAGAATTCATAAATTGAAGATGGCGGAGGAGTTAAACTTTAGACGGTCCCTCATTGAAGAACTAGAAAGCTCAGAACTCATAGGAAAAAGGACTCATAATGACGATGCATTAACAAAAATTCATAGATTGAGGCGTACTTACTAAAAAGCACAAAATAAATAACAAAAAAAACTTTTTTGAAGACAAGCTTGTATTCGAATGCGGTAAAAAGTAAAAAGTAATTGCTTTGGATGTACGACGTAGGTTATTCCGTGAGTTATAGATTCAAAAGCTTGTCGCTTTTGTATTCGAACTGAAAACTTTGCGCGACAAGCTCTTGAATCTATAACTCACGGAATAACCTACGTCGCACATCCAAAGCATTTACTTTTTGCGCATTTGAATAAAAGCTTGTCTTTAGGAAGGTTTTTTATTAATTATTTAATTATTATGGGTTCATAGCCCGATGCATACACTAACTATGAAATGAATTTGAACGCTTCTGCTTCAAAACTATAATCGTAGGGTATTTTAAAGATCGTGAGTGCCAACTTCGATATCAAAATAATACAAAAACTATCGATTTAATGAATAGGGATACAGATCGATTAAAAACTACACGTAAATTCCGGAAAATACCTAATAGACATTCCATCTGAAAAAGCGAAGGTTTGGTTCATCCTGTTTACACGAAGCAATTTATTATATTTTTTAAATATGTGCCTGGAGTTCAGGTGCGGATCCACCCATGTGGGCATGCCCACAACCCTAAAACCCTAAATAAAACATAAAAACAATAAAACATAAAAACTTTATACGCAGTATAACCGGACAGACTTCTTCTAAACTGAGCATTATCAAAGTGCTTAATCAGTATAGCCAAATTTGATTTCAATAATTTTTGTCACTCTCCGCTTGCAAATTAAGTTAATTAAATCGAGTAGGCTATGAACGTTCGTTTATAAAAATAGAAGTTCGCTGTCACATTTTTAACTATTCATTGACAAATTCACAGTTCGGAGTTTATAAAGTGATTTTTTGGTACCATGCCCGACTTTACGAATGCTGATATGGTTTTTGCATACGGCTTGGCTGACGGAAATTCAACCGAGGCCAGACGCATCTATCAGGAAAGGTATCCCCAACGCGTCACTCCTTGTGCAGCGATATTTGCAAATCTTTTCCGGCGACTTTCCGAATCTGGAAGCTTTGAAAGAAATTCTGCAGTAGGACGGCCACGGACTACAAGAACTGTGGAATTGGAGGAGGCGGTTCTCGAAGAAATTAGTGAACATCCAGAGACAAGTACAAGAAAAATTAGTCAAACTTTAAATGTGAGTCACATGACCGTTTACAGAATTTTAAAGGAACAGCAATTATATCCTTATCATATTCAGCGTGTCCAGGCACTTACGCTACGTGATTTTCAACCACGTATCGAATTTGCTCAATGGCTTCAAAGAAAAGTCGAACAACATCCCCAAATTTTATCGAAAATCCTCTTCACAGATGAGCCTAATTGTTCAAGAAATGGTATCATGAACTTCCATAACAACCACATCTGGGCGGAAGATAACCCACATGTGATAACGCAAACTCATTTCCAAGACAGATTCTCTTTAATGTATGGGTAGGCATGATTGGGGATTATTTAATTGGCCCTATTTTCTCCCCTTACGTTTGAATGGAGATGCTTACCAAAATTTTTTGGAACACGAGCTTCCCCAGCTTATGGAAGATGTTCCCATTGGTCTCCGAAATCACTCGTGGTTTATGCACGATGGAGCCCCTGCTCATTTTAGTCTGATAGCAAGAAATTTCTTAGACGTAGCATATCCCCAACGATGGATAGGAAGAGGAGGCACTCAGCATTGGCCCCCGAGGTCACCGGACCTCAATCCCGTCGATTTTTTCTTTTGGGGACACCTAAAATCACTAGTTTATGCTAGCCCCATTGAAAACGAGGAAATGTTAAGGGATCGCATCATAGCTTGCTGCGAAACGATAAGAAACACTCCCGGCATTTTTCAACGGGTGCGGAATTCTTTGATGAGGAGAGCAGTAGCTTGTATTACTGTTAGGGGTCGTCACTTTGAACAGTTGTTGTAATAGTTGTTTCGTTCAATTTTTATATATTTAATTGCCTAATAAATAACATAGTACTTCTCTGAATTGTTTTTTTACAAACTCCGAAATGTAGCACTTTCTAATTGAATAATTAAACCTGACCTGAATTTTTTTTAATTTGGATTGATCAAGCAGTTTGATCATGCTCAGTTTGAAAGAAGTCTGTGTTCGATAAACATTTCATAGGACAAAAGTAATTTATTTTGACGAGACCTATCACATACTTAGTTTTTGTAATGTTCTCAGCAACTTCACTTAGCGCCCTAGGAAATAAATATCTCGAAAACGATCACCTCCAGCGTTGTTGAGGAAGTGTACCTTTTTTACTTGGAAAAGGTGTGGGAATAAGGTTTTGTAACGGATTTTTGAGTTCTTAAATACTCAGTAAACTCATCACGTCTCGCGACACTAGCCTCGATTAAAGTTGGCATTCCACGATCAACCACAACTGTTTCATCTTCAGTTAAAAGTTTATTGCAAATAAAGCAAAACTGAGACATTTTTTCGAGCTATAAAATAGCACAAATAACCTAAATGGTAGACGCTTGTAATGAGTACGTATATTCACTTGAACTGAACCTTTAGCACTGAAAGAAACAGGTATATGAACGAGACCTACGGACAATATAATAGCCAGATGTTTTTCAAGGCCACGTGGGTAGAGGGGATTCAGTTAGGGACTTTTGAATAGTAGTTTTCAGAAAAGTATAATATATATAAAAGAGACACAAATAGGTATTTATACTTGTCTTAAGTGCCTGATTATGTATATACGTGGCTTATATGTGCATATCATGTATAATGTGACTCTTAGAATCGCGATATCTCAGGCATGGTAAGTCTTAGGAAAAAATCATATAGACCATTTTTGTAGAAAATTTAAGATCTACAACTTTGGTTTGAAGTTTTTTTTTGATAAAACTCACCGTTTTCGAGAAAAATCCAAAAAACCTCAAATTTTGACCTTTGACCCCGAATAACTTTTGTAGCACCATGGATCGATGGGGATTTTCAAAACTTCATTTGTAATGGTAAACCCCAGCTCTCCACCAATATTTGGCTCTCCGGGAATTTTTGTTATTTGACCACTATTTTTATGTCTAAATTGACCGGACTATTTCATGTAATTATGATCAGAAGTGTCAACGGGCACAACTCAAACGTATGATTAGTTCCACCGCTTATTGGGGTACCAAACAACTGACATGTATATCGCCAAAGTAATTAGTTTTACACATATAAAAGAACAGACTGAACATACTTATAATATACGCAGCCACCTCTTAAATATTAAATGCATCAACTGAAAAGTACAAATTCTATATCTACCACACACATTCCTTTGATTTAATGAGAAAAATAATAAAATAACCTAATAATAATAACTTATTAGCGCAAGTCATGTGAGTTACATTTAGAAAAGAGAATGATTCTCAATTCAATAGAAATATTTTTCTATGAATTGAAAACACTGATTTCAAAGTGCTACTCCGAATGAAATGTTTCGAACATTTTTCCATCTTTGCAAAGTGAGATTGCTTCTAGAAAATGTGTTTCCCAATTCTTCCGGTCTTCCCGATGATCGTGGAAGCTTGAAATAGATTTTCGTCGACAAAAATGTTTTGAAGACCTAACGAACGCGATGCCAGTCTTGCATCAATGTTACAAATGATTTCTGGTGAGTGCTCTTTCTTGGAAAACATTTTTCTTTGTTTTATTCATCTATATGAGTATCATAATTAAGACTGGAATAGAAAATCAAATAACAATCTGAATAAAAATTCAAATTTTTACTTTCAGATGAGTTAGGGTCCTTTCAAACTATCTATCAGATGCAGTTCAATGTCCAGCATGGCTTTAGTCGGGGAGGTAGTTGTTTTGTGTTAGATATTCACGAAAAAGAACTTAATTCCCAGCGAGCACAAAAACATCTCAGAGATGTTAAAAGTACGAGATTTTGAGAATTGAACATCCACTGCGATGTTCTGTTTATACATGAATAGAACTTTTATAGAACAGCCAATGTCCGCCGCAGGTGGCGATTTTCAGGATGTCCGTGACAAAAAAAAACTTATTCTGAGTTTTTTTGATAGCCTTTTAATAGGCACGACAGAACATTCCCAAAACATTAAATCGCTGTAAATAAAACATTTTTATAGATCACTTTCTGAAGACTTCTGGTATTTATTTCGAAATTTGAAGATGTCACATTATATTTGAAATTGATTTTTTTTTAATGTTTAATGCACCAGGAATGCATTCCTATCCCTTTTTTTAGGATGTTTATCATGTAGTCTAAATGGAGATTCTTCCTGAAAAAACGAACTTGATACATTCTGAGTGAAACTTTTTCATTAATTTATTCTGTTAGGATGAGTGTTGATGTTGAAAAATGAAAATAATGATTTTTTATAAGAAGGCTTTTATATTTCTTAAACCCTTATTACACTATGCCTGACTGCCGGTGGCTGAAATTTTAAACAAATACTCATGCGCGAGGCTATTTTGTTGATTGTTTCAGGCGTGAAAATAAATAGGACTGGTTCTATTTTTTCCGCCTGAATCGAGGGGATTTCAAGGACGATTGTGGAAATGTCAGGTTTGCCAAAATATTTATCTATTGGACTTGACATAACCAACAAATAAATGAAATTAATCACGTAGTTTTAGTTTTGTTCAGTATGACAGAAAAGATGAAAAAATCTTGTACCAGGTAAGGAAAAAGTTGAAACAATTAGTCCAGGTATACTAAATTACTTAATCATTAATTTTCCTTAGGTTTGCAGCTCTGAAATTAGCGCCTGAAACAATCATCAAAAAGGCACGGTGTAATAGTGCCAACAAATAGCCCTGAAAATAAGCACAAACATAGGCACGAAAAAGGCATAGTGTAATAAGGGTTTTAGGGTACTGAAATTAAGATTTCATCTCATGAAACAGATTCGATGTGAAATATACTAACCACCAATTTTTAAGAAAATTGCAATATGATTAGTTATTTTCTTATATATAATTTCAATTGTATCTCTGGGAATTATATTTGGAAAAATATTCATTTTTAAACGGTTTTATTTAGTTTGCCTTGTTTGTATCTTCGTGTGGGTCAAATCTAGTAATTGGAATTTTACCCCCTTCCTGTTGACAGATTGATCTGAAATTTGGTACACACCTTTAGTTCTGATGACAATACAATTAAAGACTGGTATTGTCACTCCATTATATAAAAAAGGCAGACGAACATTGTTATAAAATTTTAGGCCGATTACTGTACCAACTGCCATATGTAAAATTTTTGAGAGATGAATACATACCAGGATGCTTGGTTTTCTTGATAAACATAATTATAAGCAGGCATCAACATGAATTTCGCCCTGGAAGATCGACGGAGAGTGCCTCGGTGGCTTTTCTCGATTACGTCCATACTGCGCTGGACCGCGGAAGGTTTGTTGGGGTACCCTTCTTTGACCTTTCTAAAGCATTTGACTTTATCAATATCAATGTTGCTCTGGGCAAATTATCTGGACTGGGTTTTCGGGGCATATTTTTGTCGTGGCTCCCATCTTATCTTGAGTATCGGAAAATTTGCGTAAAAGTGGATGATTGTAGATCTCAACTTTTTGATGTTGATATAGGAGTTCCTCAAGGATCAGTTTTAGGTCCCTTGATTTTCCTTCTGTACGTCAATGATTTACCAAATTATTTGAGCACTGAACACATTTTTTTGTATGCAGATGAACGACAATCGCCACTGATGCTGAAACCCCAGAAGAACTTGTGCAGAAAATGAATGATTTGTCGAAAGAATTTACTGATTGGTGTAGTAACAACTCCTTAATTGTCAATCCTGACAAAACAGTATGTCTACAGTTTTATTCTCGTACAAAAATCTCAAATGATTATTTTGTTCGGGTAAACAAAAAAAATATATATTTTTCGGATTCAATAAAATTTCTGCGCACATATTTAGATGCAAATTTGAAGTGGAATACACATGTTGATCAGGTGTGTAAAAGACTCAATAGTAGTTATGCAATTTTTCAGCTGAAGAATATATTCACACTAGAGCAATTAATAAATGTGTACTATGCTGTCTCATATTCACATATTTCTTATAACATTGTCCTTTGGGGAAGTACGGCCAATGCTCGCGGAGTTTTTAGCAGTCAAAAATGACTAATTCGCCTAATCTTTGACTTAGATTACCGAATGACGTGTAGGAATCATTTTAAAAAGTTTAAATTACTGACGGTACCATCGATTTACATTTATAAAACTGTAACATATGTTAAACTCAACAAGTGCTTCTCAAAAAATTCTGACTCTCATGACTATGCTACGAGGCATGGTGATTTATTTAGAAGTACAAAGCACCGTACTTCACTTTACGAAAGCAGTCCTAAGTATAATGAAATACGATTTTTCAATCATCTCCCCAGTGATATGAAAAACGAAAAAAATATTAATAAATTCAAAATAAGATTGAAAAAATATTTAGTGGAATCCTGCTTTTATGACATTAGTGAATATTTTGCTAATTCATAAAAAAAAAAATTTGATTGTTTGCTTGTTTGTATGGACGATATGTGTAAAGTAATATAGTTATTATGTGTACCTATATATGTCTGTGTATATACATTTTATGACTTGTCCTATATCATGTATGATCTTAAAGGATAAATAAAGATTATTATTATTATGTGTATTCAGTATCATTTTAAATCCAAGATGGACGCCGCCACAAAATGGCGGATTACATAATTTTTTACAACCCCCTCAATATGAATATCAAATGGAAGGGCTTGACTAGTAGAATAATTCCAAATCCAAGATGGCGTCCGAAACAAAATGGTGGATCATAGAGTTTAGAAGTCAATACAACCACCTCAATATCGATATCAAATGAAAGGGCTTGACTAGTAGAATACAGTACACCATGAAAAAATTCCAAATCCAACATGGCGTCCGAAACAAAATGGCGGATCATAGAGTTTAGACAGTCAGTACAACCCCCTCAATATGGATTTTAAATGAAAGAGTTCCACTAGTAGAATACAGTACACCACGAAAAAATTCCAAATACAAAATGGCGTCCGAAAATGGCGGATCATAGAGTTCAGACAGTCAATACATTAAAACTAAAATCTAGGTATCTAATCAAAACAAAGGACTTTGTCAACTTAGAATCGTGATTGATTCAAGCAAGAATCCCCCACACAAGTCAAGATTTCGTATCGTTGTCATGGGCTTCCACTGTCCACGAAATGCAAGGCAGCACTGTAGACCACGCAGTTGTGTATTTAGGATCGAAATTGTTTGAGGAATGACAAGCCTACTTGGCACTGAGTCGAGTAAAGTCTTTGGAAGGATTATGTATTGAGAAGTTAGATTGCAACAAACTGACAGGAAAGAAACCTTGTAATAATGAGGCACTAAATGAACTAAATAGACTGAGAAATATTAAGTAACTAAATAAAAAACTAAAAACTTAAAAATAATATAAGTAATTTTTTTTATGTTAAACGGTTTTATTGTAAAGAAACATAATATTGATGCAGATAATGTACTAAAAGCTAAAAAATAAAATAAGTAAAAAAATTGTTTTAAGTTAAACGGTTTTTTGTAAAGAAACATAATAATGATGCAGATAATGTACTGAAAGCTAAAAAATAAAATAAGTACAAAAATTGTTTTAAATTAAACGGTTTTATTGTAGAGAAACATAATAATGATGCAAATAATGTACTAAAAATTAAAAAATAATTAGGTAGGTACCACTCTCCTCATCAATATAGGGCATTGATCAGACTAAAATAAAATCTATTCTATTATCTACAGTTAACCGCTCATATCATTATATGCTTTGGATGTATCTTCTCAATAGACAACTTATGCAAAATGTGTGTATAAAAGTAAATCCGTCACTATCATCGTGCGACATCACAGAACGATCATTTACATATTTACTCAGGTTACGCTACGCCCCACGATTTCATTTTAGTCTGATCAATGCCCTATATTGATGAGAGAGTGTTGTGATGACTGGTACCTACCTAATTATTTTTTAGCTTCAGTACATTATCTGCATCATTATTATGTTCTTTACAATAAAACCATTTAACTTAAAAAAAATGTTTTACTTATTTTATTAATGTGATTCTTCATTTTTATCACAAACCGAATTCTTCTACAATCTGAAAACTAACAAAGTTCCTAATAAAAAATAGTATAAAGAAAAAAGGTCGTTTTTTTCAAGAATCTCCAATGATATACAGTTTGAAAATGTCATTACAGATTCGAACACCCTATCAAAAAATACACATTGTATGCTATTCATATAATACTTAGGTACTTTATTTACTCATTCAGTGATATCGAAAATGTCTATTATATAATTGGTAATGTTCACTACACTTCAACTCATCACTTTCCAGTTCTTCTAGGTTAAAAATTGAAAAAAAAAACCTTCAACTAACGCTTCACAGTGTTTCATGTGCCATACAGTCCAGTGTTGTTCTGCGAGGTTTAGCAAACTGAATGGTCAAATTGTAACATGGCGGGAATTTTAAAATGAAAGAAAATAAGTGGATAGGTCATTTGGACATTGGTTTTTATTATGATGAATAATATTGGTTTCATTTGCTTATGAAAATTTAAGAGTGTTGTTTCTGTCCTGTGTAAATGTGAAGGGATACAAAATGAAATAAATAGTTGAAAGTGAGGGGTCGAAAAATATAAATATTCTAAGATTTAATTCACATGAAATTTTTGAAAGTTTTGTTGTGTGAAATGATCAAGTTATTAATTTTTTTTGTCGTGAACCATTATGAAACTGGACAATAAAAATGTATATTCAATATCTGGGATGAACCTCTCAATGCGAACTATGTTATGTCTACAAAGAACATCCACAGGTTAATCTTTTTTTGATTTCGCCAATACCTCTCAGTAGGCATTCAAAGAAATGCCACAGAATAACAAATGCAATACTTCCAACATCCTTTAAAGTCCTCTTTGGGAAGTGCATATTGCGTCTCAAAATAACATTCTCATGCCAACATTTTCAAAGCATCGTAAAACCTCCCAGGGATGTTTGTGCTCGCTGGATATCCTTGAAGATTCAAAACCGACGATGTATAAGACAACCGAATAAACAGAACTTCTTCGATTATGAAATTAATTAACAAAACGGCTGCATTCTAGGTACACGAATGAAAGTGTAACTAACTATAATTAGAAAAGGATTACTCACATTCCTTTTTCACCAATCGGCTGTGTGGAAAATTTTGCGACGAGACAATCATATGAATCATTCAACACATACCTACTGTTACTATTGATTAGATAAGATTGCGACAAATGAAATGGAAGGTAATTGTACGCAACGTTGTTTGGAAATCGGCTCAAAATGAAAAATAAATACAATGAAAACGCAATTGGTGGGCTTTATTTTTCCTGTACGGATTGGTGTTCAGATAGATTGTGGTTATACAGAATTGGAATGCTTGATTTGTCATTATGTCAATACGATAATGCAATTGGGAATCATATTATCGTATCATATTTTTTCACTGTTTACAAAATCAACAAGTAACCTCAGGATTAATGAACAAATTACAGAACATCATTGAATCGTTCTCAGTAAACATTCCATAATTACTTGCTACACGCAGGCTGGAAATTTGTGAGGCTTTGGTGGGATAATTTTAAAAGGAAAAATACTTATTGTTGTCTTGGCGCCAAGTAGCGGCCACGATTCTGGAAAACTTTGAAGTGTTTGACCACAACCACTGCCACGTTATATACACGGTTCTATCACGCGGCGGCTACCAAAATGGGGAACACTTTTTTGGTGGCTGCTACGTTCCGATCTACGTTCCTGGATCTCAGATAGCCACATTCCAACCACGTTGTGGTCACCTGGCAAAAACGTGGATATGTAGTGGCCGACACTAGACACGTTAAACAGCTGACTGCGTTTGTGTAAATAATATGTAGCTCTATCTCTGTTCAGCAACATATTTTTGTGATAAATGTTCCTCATTCTTCCATTTTGCCTGATTCATTTCTAACACTCGATCAACTATAAAAATATGTAACAAATAAACATACACTGGAAAGTGGCACCCACGTCGCAGGCCCACGACTCACCACTTCAAAGTTATAACCTAAAAATTACAATAGGTCTTATACCCTTGAAAGAGGCGAACACGTCGGGCTTTTATAATCTGCCACTTCAAAGTTATAAGAATTTGCGGGTACATGTTCATTAATTGTTAAAAAAGGACATGTAGCAAGTATAGTGGATTTATGCAGCTCCAAGTAACAATTATCAATTAACAAGTAATGGAAATGATGGCATTTATGCAAACAGAATTAACAATTGAAGTATAAATATTAAGTCAGAGATCCGATCTATTTCAATTAACCTTATTATACAAAATCAAGAAAAATTTTCACGTAAAAGGCGAAACTAACTTTTTGTAAGACACAATAAAATAATTTGAGAAAAGTTAGGTTAATTTTCGTCATCGCGCTGACCAATCCACGGTCACTTCAAAATCAAGGCAAATTGTCTATTGAAAACGCATAACCCATTTCATATTGAATAAAATAATTCATGTTTCACGTAATAGGTTAAACAAACTTTTTGTAAGCCACAATAAAATAATTGGAGAAAACTTAGGTTAGCTTTCGTCATCGCGCGGAATGGTGAATTTTGAGGGTTATTGTAATTTGTAGTGACTTTTACTAAATGCGAACTGTGGTTTTATCACTTATGGAGATAGCAAGAACGTGGCAACCATCACCACATATCACAATCAAGTGCCTGCCACATTGAAGGTTTTATGGAAGTTACCAAAACGTCACCAAAACTATCATACTCTCTTGAAAGTGACTGTGACTTCTAAGTGATATTTAAGTGGTACAGGATGGTTACCGCAACGGTTATTTTCCACTTGTAAGTTTGAAAACCTTTAAAGTGATTTGCTCAGTGGCCATAATGTTTCAGACACCTCAAATGACACTAATAAGTTATAGAACTGTGGAGTGGCTACCATAGATGGGAATTACGTGACTACAACCATACACATATAAAATTTCAGTTATTCTTACTGTATAGTGGTAGATTTAGTGGTGATTACGTGATAACCACCGAGTCGAAGTTGCAGTATCAGTTTCCGTCACTAGAATGCTGCTCCCGGTATTTCCTCAATGTTTTACAAAAAGCAATAATAAACTCTGGCAGTGGAATGACTCAATAGAAATCCACTGCTAAATTATACCGAGCATTTTACTGAATGTTTCATTTAACTCGTTTTTCTGACTGAACGGGCTCGCTAGCATTGTCATTAGCGCCTGGAACTTTCGCAGCAGCTACTTCTCGATCAATTCGAGATCCCTCGATCATCCAGAGCCTTCTCTGTACCCTCTGAAACCTTGCCATTACGTCAACCAGTCGCGTTATGAACCTGACAGTGGCGTACGTATTCGTTCTCAAAACACTCCCCCCTAATTTCTATCCTGCCGATAAAAAGCCAACGTTTCACCATGGTGAGAATTTAGTCCTTCCAGATGAACAACTTTCATCTTAGTCTTAGGGCTGCGTTGAATTCTGTAAACCACATCGATCCGGATAGATGATCATATGGAAATCGAACCTGTTAAAAAAAAATTTAAATACTTAGGTATAATACTAGATGGTAATCTGAAGTGGGATATACATATCACCAAATTATTACAGAAAGTAAGGAGTTGTCTCTCAAAATTCAAACACTGTAGACAAATAATGAGTATCAAACAACTTCAGGTAATGTACTACGCGTTTGTAGAATCTCTTTTGAGATATGGCATAGCCTGGGGAGGTGCGTATAATAGCTGTATCAAACATTTAGAAACAGTCCAGAAATGGATCTTGAAAATTATGTATAAAAAGGAATTGACTTTCCCACAGATTCCCTTTATGAAATAGCAAAAGTCCAAGATATCAGGCAGGTGTTCTGTAATACTATAAATTATTCATCAAGAAACAACATAAATAACTGTGAAAGATAATCAAGAGAAAATAAGAAACATAAGATATTAACCAATCAAGCATGGCCTCCTATACCTCTTTCCACAATAAAATTTTTTGATGTATCGGAAGACGAAAATTATACAACAGTTGCCGCTTCAAAGCGCATTCGTCTGCATCTGTGGTATAGTATAGCGAGTGTGTCAAGTTGAGGCATGAATAATTATTAGACTGAGTCGTTTAAATTTGTGGTTTGATTATGACGGTGTGTGATAGATTTTTGTTTGGCATCAAAATTAGTGACAAGCTATTTGATACTGTAACTTGCAAGCCATGATGTCAGCATTCATTTATTTTAGATTTCCAAGGGTAAAATAACGTTTGTTTTTATAAATATTGTTCAATATTTTATATAACATGCAGTGTATTCAACTGAATCGGAGAATGATTATGTGAGCCTCTGACGAGAATTATGAAATGCATGTTGTTGATGATCATATACCGTGCGATTCCATATGTATGAATCCCGGAGATATGGAAAAGGTTAAATTAGGTCAAATTTGCGTAATTAATTGCAGAATATAATAATTGGAAAAAATGGGATTTTCGAATTATCGTTTTGTTTTCCAAGCTTATTATTGATACTTCTGAAGACCTATAAGATGGTGCATTGGGTTTTCAGATTCATTGTTTCATTTCCTTGAGACCATCATCAAATTCAATTCTTCGAATGCAAACAAAATTAGTTGATAACGATATCAACGTTACGGAAGAAATATCTGAATATTTTGATTTCATATGAATATCATTCCTGAACAATTTATTGAAGCTAAACCTCAAGTAAATGATGATCCTTCATTATCAGAATTGAGAAAATTACAACATATATCCAAGTCCCCAACTTTTTACCACAATTAGGTAATTCTACTCCAAAATTGACAAATTTTCATATTTATTAGGCTCTAGTGGATGAAACTCTTTCAGGCTCTAGTGGATGAAACTGAATTAAAAATCATCAATTTTCACATAACAAAAGTTCATAATCCATTCCAACAAAAAAAACTACCCATAATACCAGGATTAGTTGAAGAGAATCAGAAGTTCGAAGTGCATTCCTGACATTTTCTGGCTCTATCAATTGTGTTTCGTATCACATTTTGCAACATGGCGGGATTTATGGTAGCAAACACTTCACGAATGCGATTTTGTGATGGCGGTGTATACAACACTCGTTCTTTCACATAACCCCACACAAAAAAGTCTAAAATATTGAGATCAGGTGATCGATCCTGGAGTATTTTGAATCGTTATACAAGAGTTAATTATTCGATTACTTGATTCTTCTTCATTTTGGATAGGTGTCTGGTAAGTTAAGGATTTTAGATGTCCCCACAGGAAAAAATCCAAACTGTTAAGGTCTGGTGACGTAGGGGGCCATGGTTGAAGCCCTCCCCGACCTATCCAACGGTTGCCGAAAGTTTGATCTAAAAATTCTCGCGCTTGGATGCTAAAATGTACCGCGGCACCGTCATGCATAAACCACATTTCATTTCGTAGTCTAAGCGGCACATCTTCCAGTAAAATAGGCAAATCGTCTTTAAGAATATAACGATATCTCTCTCCGTTTAATCTTCCCGGAATAAATAATGGACCTATAAAATAATCTCCAAGGATTCCTGCCCACACGTTAAGAGAGAACTGTTCTTGGGAATGCGATTCAGGACAGGATTTGATTTTCAACTGAAGGATTTTGAATAAGGCATTGGAGAAACCAACGACAGAAGTTGATACGTAACGGAAAGCCACGAGGGAGTTACGAGAATATATTCAACTATTTGAATATAATATTATCAATTAAAATTTTCCATACCAGAACATGAGAAATGTTAAATGTCAGAGCTATTTCTCTGGAATTTGTTTCCGGGTGTTCTCCTATCAGATCAAGAACTGCTTCCTCGGTTTCTGGGGTTCTTACCGTCCGATGTGCACCCGACAGATGACTAGCTTTCTCAAAACTTCCTGTTTCCCTTATAGTCCAATAATATAAGGTTTCAAAAGGCCGTTTTCAGGAAAAAACTGCGGAACTTTTTTTCTCAACGGATCTTTATGTTTTTTGGGGTGCTGAATCCGAATCTGAAGTTTTCTACCACGGCAGCCATCGGCTTCATACTCAAAGACGCGAAAAATAATATATAGTAAATTGTAGCTGGAATCAATACCTACAAAGTGAAAGGACCAAATCCGAAATCAGAGCTATAATCTTCTGAAAAATGGCGATAAGTAGCGAAGTTGGCTAAAAACGGGAAAACCACCTCGAAAATGTCTGCTGGTGCCCTATTATCCTTCTTTTACCCCTATAATCAATTATTATATGTATTCACACCTATATAATAATACATGTATAATAATATAATATGTATAATGATATAATATACATGTATAATAATATATATTTTACACTCACCTATTGGTATTTTACAAGTGCTCCCTTTCTTAACTCTCAATGAAATATTGCATAAATTCTGGAAGAAATTACGACATGATCGACCACTCCCTCCCAGTCTGTTGTTAACCTGCTCCCTACTCCCCACTTACTTACACCCCACCCCTTCCTTCGGAACACCTGATGCCAGTACGAAACGTGACGATGGCAGTATTATTGAAGTTAGCAAAGTTACCACTTAAGCTTCATGAGAAATGTAGGAAGTCGTATCCTCATGAAAAATCGATTGCTGCTTTTCACAAGAAAAAGAAAAATGAGCGGCAGAGTAATGCCACTTATCTACGTTCAAATGTTCCTACATTTCAATTTAAAACTCACTGTTTTATTTGTGGTGAGCACGCGCCACCAGATTACCGAAAGAAAGAGATGAAGAAACCACCTCAGTATCGTGACTTAAGCCGTTTTTTGGCGCCCATGTATTCGAAACGTATTCGTCCTGTGATTCAAATACATCTATTCTGGCGTTGAAACGATGACGTCATATATAAAACGATTCAAAACGTATTCATAGAGTTTTGAAACCAAGTCGAATTCAGTTTCAAAACATAATTTGTTGTTTTGTGATTGTCATAATTGAAGACGTGAGTGGATGAAAATGTTAAGTTCCAATTTTTTTCAGTAAAGTAATGTCAAAATTTTGTTTATTTGATTTTTTTCCATTTAAGACTAACTGAGCAATGGTGTGTTCAAGTGGTTATCGAAGATCATACAATTTCACTCACAAATGAATTATTAATGTGAAAGATGGTACATACGAGAAAACTTTCATTTATGCGAAAAAAAAACAGATTTTTTAGGATTGTAACATAACATCACCTTCATCCACTCGAGTCTTCAATTCATAATAATAGCCCAAATAAATCTTGGTAGTGGGACATTCCACTAATAATTGTGAGAGTTTAAAATGAAAGAGATTGAACTAGGAAATTATATATTAACAACTGAGTTGGAAACCTACAATGAATTACAAGGTCAGTTTATCAAAATATTGTCTACGACTTTCTCGCAGAAAATTTCTTAGGTTAGGTTCGATTATTGAATCGTATTCGAAATGATGCATTCTTGCGGTTAGTGATAATAATGACGTCACGTAGAATCATATTCAAATGCAAGATTGAATACGTTTTTACGCCAGAAAACACCTTTAGTGTTTCTCGTTTTTGACAGAACACAAAAGGTCGATAAAAACGTTCTGAGGCTTGCAAGAGAGCGCAATGATGACTACGGACGTGCCATTACTGGGCGTTTGGCGGCAGTGCATGATTTACTAGCAGCTGATGCCCAATACCACGTTTTATGTATGAAAGATCTGAACAGACCACGCAGGAAAGGAAATCCTCCAACAGGTTGTGTGACTGTGATGGTCACTGCTCTAATCAAGAAATCATCTTTGATGAGGACGACGTTACTGACGGCCTTCTGGAGACACCACTTTCATCTGATAATCTTGAAGAAGTTGAAGGTACTTTGAAACATCCTTATATCTTATAATCTTGCATATGATATATTCATTTATTTTCTGATTCAGTGGATCCGCCAACAGATAAGGGCCAACCCTGTCACAATCGCCCAAAATTGTCCCCAGTCGATACCCCGGGACCATCCGGTTTATAACGATGGCAGACGAAACGATGGGTAAGTATAATGAGCTATTCTGTACACCTGCTTATAAGAATCTACTTGTATAAAACTATTTTTCTTGATTTCTGAAGACAAAATAGATCTATAGACTCTGTTTTCTCTGTTTCCAGGTGGAGCTAATCCGAGTTGTCTACTTTCTTAAGAATTAACTATATCTTAATCTTTAACTTACTATTTTGATATAATGATATGAAAATGTATAATAATAATAAGTTGTCAATAAACATAAGCTGAAGATCAATTGTCGTTCATTACAACCAACTTCCTGTATCAACTGTACTTGACAGAGTGGGGTCAAAAAATGCTCACTGACGTTCGGCAGTTCAGTAAAAGTGGTCAATTGTACAGTAATTTCTACCACGAACTTGTGAAGTAGGTGTTTCACTGACGTTCGGTAATGTGAGCTGTATATATAAAAACATATTATATTTAATTATAGGCGTAAAAGAAGAATAATAGGGCACCAGCAGGCATTTTCGAGGACGTTTTCGCGTTTTTAGCCAACTTCGCTACTTATCGCCATTTTTCAAAAAAATATAACTACGCAAAAAATTGTCCGATTTCGGAGGTATTGGTTTAAGCTACAATTTATTATATGATATCTTTCTTCAAAAAACGCTTTGTTGACGTGTTATAGTTGAAAAATCGACAATAACCGCTGTTTTGGGAGGTTTTTCACCATTATGAGTATGAAGCCGATGGCTGCCGTGGTAGCAAACTTCAGATTCGGATTAAGCACCCCAAAAAACATAGAGATCCGTTGAGAAAAAAAGTTCCGCAGTTTTTTCCTTGCCAAACCCTTAGATTATTAGACTATTAACCGAACGTGAATTCTTGAAAGCGTTTTTGAAGTAGGAGTTGTGCGGTTCGGATAACGCTCCTGATACAAACGTCTAGCCTCATATGCATTTCCGTTAGCAAGTCCGTATGTAAAATGTATGTCAGCATACTCTGTATTGGTAAAGTTTACAATTTTTTAACGAATAATCACAATAATAATAAATTAAACTATTTAACTATGCGTCAAGATATTATTTTTGACATGACAGCACAAAAAAACATTGAAATAAACTTACTAGCCTACTTGATACTTTTATTTTCAAAGAGTTCGCGAATCAATGAGAAGAAGATTGGATGCATCGATTAATTCAAATCGAAATATCTCGAAAACGCTTGTAGCGACTTTTGAAAATCATACCTTTTTCAAATGATCGATTTTTCTTCTAGAAAATGTGATACATACATGCACGACAAAGTTGTGACTCCCCAAAAGAGACAAAGCCAAACTAAGATCAAATTTGAATTTCTCATATTAAAAAATCCCAATATACCAATTTTTGTCCAAATATCGACATTATTTTAAAAATTATTTACGAAAAATAAAAATAAATTTTTAACACCTTATATATCATAAAAACTTTTTAACAAAAAATTAAACCGACGAAATACGGAACTGAAAAGTAAAAAATAAAATAAACCTTCTTAGTCTCAATAACTAAGCTCCTAAACTAATGTAAGTAACTAATTTTGAGTCGGCGCCAAACAAACAAGAAAATGAATTAGGTAAGGCGTAAAATGATGGCATCGAGTTGGGCGGTGACATTCTGATAATTTTTTTGAAGTAATTTAATGATCTTCGTTGATTGTTTTTTTGGCGCCGACTCAAAATTAGTTACTTACATTAGTTTAGGAGCTTAGTTATTGAGACTAAGAAGGTTTATTTTATTTTTTACTTTTCAGTTCCGTATTTCGTCGGTTGAATTTTTTGTTAAAAGTTTTATTTTCATTAGTTTAGGAGCTTAGTTATTGAGACTAACTGCTTGTTTTTTTATTACTTCCAAAATACTTACTTACCCACCTTACTTCAACTATTACCAGTTAAATAATATGATTATCTACTTATACTATTTGTTGTAATATAAATTATTTTTGTTGTTCTGGTTAGTTTATTTCATTACTTTGTATATCATTCCATCCTCTCATAGAATATAATGATTGTGATAATGACACTAGCGATCTGTCATTGTCAACTACATATGTGTGCCAATGTTCACAAGTGAAAAATCAATTATCCCCTATTTTTATACCCGTAAAGGTGGATAATTTCATTCTAAATCAGAATATGATCAATTATGAGGTATACCCTATCTGATAAAAAAAAATCATCCAAATCGAAGATCCCAGTACTAAGTTATGCCTGATAGAATCGGTTAACGGACCAGAATTCAGAGGGTGAGTGATCAATATCCTTCATTTTGCTATCTTTAGGGGTGGATTTCATCTTTTAAATTCAAATGGGACCAACTTCGAAGTGCACCCTATCCACTGAAGAAAGAATTATCGGAATCGGACTCCTCAGTCAAAAGTTATGCGTGATAATAAATAAAAAAAAATTACAAAAAAAAATATACGCGTCGACTAGAGAACCTCCTACTTTTTGATTTCGTCGGTTAAAAAATGAAGGCCTTTCGGACCCATGCTTATATGAACTCTTCACCTTATAATAACTGAGGAATCGTCCTGTAAAATATCGGACACTTATTACATAACAGATATAATCAAGAAGATCACGTGAGAAAAGTTCATAAAAGTTTTTTATTTTGTTTATTATAATTGTTTAAAGTTAAGAATTAATGAAATATTCAAAAAATTATGTTAATTTTTTTAAACAAATGTTTTTGCATCTAACAATGTCATTAAGTAACGCTGGGTAAATTTTTTTTACGTCATTTGTTAATGAATTATTTATAAACAAATAAATAAGTTGGCTATATAAAAAAAATGTTTTTACCATTTTGTTGTGATGACAAAATAATGATTTAAACAAAATCTTAAAAACATTTTTTTATTGTTATAATCGTTTTTTTTTTATATTTCCGTTGTTTAAATAATTAGTTAAGAAATTATTTTTTCTTTGAAAATCATAATTGACATTTATCAATAGAGTAACAAAGAAATATTTTTGTATCATTAATTTTATTGTTTATTGATTTAACAATTTGTTATAAACAAATTCTGACTGACATTATTTTTTTTTTCTAAAATTAATTAAAATTACAGAAACAGCCATATGTAACAAAATACTGAAAAAAAAATCTTGTATACTTTCCAATACTGAAGTTTGTTACATATGGCTGTTTCTGTAATTTCAATTACTTTTAAAAATAATATAATGTTAGTCAGAATGTGTTTATAACAATTCGTTGAAACAATAAACAATGAAATAATTGATAAAAAAATATATTTTTTTGTTACTTTATTGAGAAATCCCAATGATGATTTAAAAAAATAAAATTATTTTTTAATAATTATTTAAACAATGGAAATATAAATAAACTATTATAAAGATTAAAAAAAAGTTTTTAAGATTTAAATTTTTTTTAAATCATTATTTTGTCATGACAACATAATGGTAAAACTCATTTTTTTTCATATAGTAAACGTGTCGATTTGTTTATAAATAATGTATTAACAAATGACGTAAAAAATTTTCATGAGGTATACTGTTTTCAGCGTCGGTGCGCCCATGTCGTAACCGCCGCGCATTAAATTAAAATTATAAATAATAGAGATATATTTCCGGGAGTTTTTTTATTGAAAATTTCCTCCTCTTTAAAAATCTTTTTTTTCAAATTTCATAAGTATTAATAGTTTTTGAATTATTAGCGAAAAACTAAATACCTTTTTTTTCTTTCTTAATTTGTTAATAACAATTGCAATTTTGTATGTGCTGTAAAATCATCGAAAAACATTTTTCTACACGTCATCCGGATCCAATGAGTTATCGCTCAAATGCTTTATCAACAATTAACACCATTTCGAACTTGTTGGTTAGACTATTATTTGTATCTGTACCTGTGTCATTTCGAGGGGTTTTGGAAGGTACTTTTTAGTTTTCCTAAATTCCCTAAATTAAAATATGGAGATTTCAATAAACTTTGTAATACTTTATTGATTGGATCTCTCTGTATATTAACACAATTGGAAGGTTTTTGTTTTGCCATATAATTATTAGTTATTGACCTTATAACGATCGAATAAAGTTCAAATTCGATTACTGACGAATGGAATAAATGGTAATCCTGAACGACTCTAGGAATGAATACCTCCTGCAGAATAGAAACTGCTACTAATTTTATACGAGACCATCTATGGCGAAAAGAGTGAGAAATTATGCATGGAATGGGTACTATAAAAAAAGTCGGCGGGCGCGCCGAACAGATAGGAGTGATCACGTCAAATTATTATAAGGGGTTAAAATTTTTTTAAATTTAAATAAATTTAACATACGATTTAACATACGTTTTATATAACGTATGTTAAATCGTATGTTAAATTTCTTTAAGTCTTAAAATAAAGATGATTACAATTATTATAAGGAGTGGATTGTAATAATCTTTATTTTAAGATTTAAATAAATTTAACATACGATTTAACATACGTTTTATATAACGTATGTTAAATCGTATGTTAAATTTCTTTAAGTCTTAAAATAAAGATGATTACAATTATTATAAGGAGTGGATTGTAATAATCTTTATTTTAAGATTTAAATAAATTTAACATACGATTTAACATACGTTTTATACGTATGTTAAACTATTAATTAATCTTAAATAAGATGATTAATATTATAGATGGATTATAATAATCTTTATTTTAAGATTTAAAAAATTTAACATACGATTTAACATACTTTATATACGTATTTAATATAAGAATTTAGAATCAATAAGTGGATTGTATAATCTTTATTTTGTTAATAATTTAACATGATTTAACAACGTTTATATAGATGTTAATCTATAAATCTTAAAATAAATTATTATAAGGAGTGGATTGTAATAATCTTTATTTTAAGATTTAAATAAATTTAACATACGATTTAACATACGTTTTATATAACGTATGTTAAATCGTATGTTAAATTTCTTTAAGTCTTAAAATAAAGATGATTACAATTATTATAAGGAGTGGATTGTAATAATCTTTATTTTAAGATTTAAAGAAATTTAACATACGTTTTTTATAGGTTGATTTAACGTGATCACTCTATCTGTTCGGCGCGCCGACTATACACCGTTTATTGAACTTTGTCTTTATATATTTAATATGTGGTCTGAAAAAAAACTAAAAAACACGCTTTTATCACGCACTAAAATTTATAAAATAATTAATAGTGGAGTAAAAATAGCTATTGATTGTTTAAACAATGAAAAACAATTTTGTTAGGCAAATTTGAAATAACTCAATGAATTTCGAAGTAATTGTACTATAGGGGTTTTTGAGGTCGCTGAACAAGAATATGATATTAAAAAAACGATGGCGTGGCCAGTCGTAAAAGAAAATTTCATGAATGATAATTCACAGCCATTTGTCTTTTACGTGTACATCTCTGAGGAAAACTTATCGAGTAAAAGTTGTAGAGCTAATGTAGCTCTATCAAACGACTGTTTGCCGATATTGGGTATGGAAATGAAATATTGCAATTTTTTTAAATCTTTCAACAGTCGCCATTTTGAAACTACTGAAGCATTCTTGAAATTATCTGTGGTATTGATGAGAAGTATTTGTGTGCCAAATTTTGTTTCATTCGGTTGAAAAATGTATATTTATATATATACATTTTAAACTAGAGTTTTTGGTCTTTGAAGCATGGCCTAAAAATTCAAATTTGTAATTTTTTAAAATTATTCAATATTTTAAGCTCTGTATTTTTCGAAATAAAATTTTGAGATTTTTTTAAATTGCCCTTGTTTTTATTTGTCACTTCGAGAGTAATCTGTGGAAATTTCGGATATTTATCTTGAAAATAAAAAAAAATATCATTAATTGATTTTAGACAAAATTCTGCTTTGTTTCCTACCACATATTTTTTTTCACGTTTAAAAATATATGACTTCACATTAGCTGCATTTCTCTTCTTTCAGTTTAATTTTTGTTAGCTCAATTAGATTAAAAGTTATAACAAATTTCAAGCTGGTAAGTACGCATACGTTCTCAACTACATATCACACTATTCATACTCAAAATTTCAGCTTTGCTAAAATGTCGTAGGTTTGCCGTCTCTGGGATTTTACTCTATATGGTAAAACGTTTGACTGAAGTAGGAACTTTTTCTAGAAGGCCAGAGCAAGAGCAAAAACGATGCACTAACGACCGAGATGAACGTTTTCTTAGACAATATGCTATCTTTCGAGATCTAGAGCTTATATCTGGCGCCTTAGACCACTTGACCAACAGGATCAAATTGATTGTCAAAAGTATTACCATACTTTAACGTAGGTAAGTTTTTTATGTATTTTTGTACCTGCTATCTGTAAAAAAGCCCCTCTTTCAAGCTAGCAAATACCCATACGTTCTTAACTACACATCACACTACTCATCTCAAAATTTCAGCTTTGCTAAAATGACGTAGGTTTGCCGACTCTGGGATCTTGGATTAATTCGACTTATTGTGGAACGATATTTGCCCAATTTGGCAACATAACTCTGACAATATCGCTCGTCCAATAAAACTGATGCTCGCACTACGTCGTGTTCAGTTAAATTCCTTGTTCGATTCATTTTTCCAATGTTTCGGAGTCACAAATAACAGTCTACAAAAACGTATTACTAATCATTCGCCTAATTTTAAAGAAAATATATCGCAAGTATTGCACAAAATTGTTCATCATCGGAAAAAATCTTCGAAACTGTAAATCTAAACGAATTGAAGAAAAAGATAAATGTATTTTTTGGATTGCTGCGTTAATTTTGTCCAGGAGTACCAATATATATATATATATATATATATACAGGGTGAGTCAACAGGATTCCCTCGGTTCATTGCTCCTTACTGTATCACTATTTCGATTTCTTATATTTTTTTTGTCAAAGGGACCATCTAAGACCACCATTCAAAATTATTTTCATTCATACAGGGTGCATAATTGATGCGTGGCTAACCAAAGTTGTTCTTTTTCAAATGAAACACCCGGTATATTTTCATATATTCCGATTAGCTGCTCAATGATTTTTCCAATTTTGAATTCCGTTGCGGCGTTGCCGAGTTATTCAAAAGAAATCTATTTTGTAGACTTCTTTTCGAAAAATTACCTATTTCACATTTTGAAATATTTAGTAAAGATAATTGGGGAATCGTTGGTCATATGATGATGTTCATTCAGAATACCAAGAATTTGAATAAATTGTACAGGATGTTCGATACAACAACAAAAACTTAGCCATTTTCAAACATCGGTATTTTGATTTTTTCAAATGGAACACCCTATATATTTTCATTTAAATCAAGTCCTTTTCAATAACTCTACACTGTTCATTCTCTATGTCATGTACCTAAAACAACTCGTTTCCGAGATATTCTACATCCAAAAGATGGATATTTTTCCACGGAAAATATTGACAATGTTCGCCTTTGGTATCATATTTGGAATTAAACTTTGCATAAAAATCATATTTATTCAAATCTAACAGAAAATAATAATTAATGCAGCAAATGTTCAATGTGCCTGCATTTTCACCAATAAACTCTCAATCTAAATATTTACAATGTTCGCTTTTGGTATCATATTTGGGAATTCTTGCTTTCATATTTTCAGGAGTTGTAGGCGGAGTTTGATAGACATCCCATTTAATGTATCCCCATAGAAAAAAATCCATTTTTGTAAGGTCCGGTGACCTTGGAGGCCACTGAACTGGCACTCCTCTACCTAGCCATTTTTCACGGAATTCATTATCAATGTATTCCCGCACATCAGTGTGGTAATGTGCAGGCGCGCATCTTGTTGTAGCCACATTATCTGCCTTATTGCCAATAGAATATCATCTAATAAATTTGATAACTGACTTCGCAGAAATCTTAGATATTTTCTTCCATTGAGATGTCCGTTGAAAAAAAAGGGCCCAATTACACGCCGTCCAATGATACCTCCCCAAACATTCAGTGACCAACGTTGTTGGTGATTGACATATCTAACAAAATGAGGATTTTCAGTTGCATAATAGTGCATATTATGCCGATTCACATGGCCATTGTTGTGAAACGTGGCTTCGTCCGAAAATAGAACATACTCAAAAAAATCAGGTTCTTGGTTGATTTTATCTACACCCCATTGGCAAAACCGCATTCGCTTTGGAAAATCTCTTTCAGTCAGCTCTTGCATTAACTGCATATGATATGGATGGTAGTTGGATTTTCTCACCATCCGAGAAACACTACTTTGAGATATTCCCAACTCCCTACTCAAAATACGTGTACTCACATGGGGATTCTCGATAATATGCAATGCAATATCAAGAGCATTTTCATCATTCGTTACAGGACAAGCACGTTCAAACTTTTAGTAAAATACTTTTTCGGTTTCCTCAAATCTTGTTTTGAGGTCTCGAAATGCTCGCTGGTCTGGATGTCTTCTCTCAGGAAACTTTTGTTCGTATAACCTAGATGCCAGTAAGCAATTGCCATCACTTTCCCCCAAAGCATACACCATTTTAACCATGTCCTCTAAACGATAATTCATAATGCCACACTAATTTTTAACACAACTGGATTGTAGTTTGACAGTTACCTCTATTTACAAATTCCGATAGTCATTTTTTCAGCGGTAGTCATGGATAACTAAACTAGAAAAAATAGTTATATTTAAAAAATTCTTTTGCTATGATAGTTATTCATGAGTTGCTAAGGATGCTTTTGAAGATGGAAATTAATAATTGAAACATCATTCAGTATCAGTATTTTCTAAGAACAAACATGTAGATAAAAAATCTATAGAATTGTTGATTTGATATTGAACAATTCCTTTAAACCAGAATATCTCGGAAACAGGTTAATTAAGGTACATGACGTTGAGGATGAAAAGTGCAGAGTCATTAAAAAGGAGTTGATATAAATGAAAATATACAGGGTGTTATATTTGAAAAAATCAAAATACCGATGTTTGAAAATGGCTAAGTTTGTGTTATTGTGTCGAACATCCTGTACAATTTATTGCAAATTTTTGGTATTCTCAATGAACATCATCATATTGACCAACGATTCCCCAATTATCTTTACTAAATATTTCAAAATGTGAAATAGGTAATTTTTCGAAAAGAAGTCTACAAAATTTCTTTTGAATAACTCGGCAACGCCGCAACGGAATTCAAAATTGAAAAAATCGTCGAGCAGCCAATGGAACAGCCGATCGGAATATATGGAAATATACCGGGTGTTTCATTTGAAAAAGAACAACTTTGGTTAGCCACGCATCAATGATGCACCCTGTATGAATGAAAATAATTTTATGAGGTGGTCTCAGATGGTCCTTTTGACAAAAAAATATAAGAAATCGAAATAGTGATACATTAAGGAGCAATGAACCGAGGGAATACTGTTGACTCACACTGTATATACACAGGGTGTTTCAAAATTCAGTATCCAGATTTCAGGGGCGTATTTTTTAGGTCAAAATAAGACTTTTTTTCCCATAAATGTGTGCCCACAAACGCTTCGTTACCGATCTACAAAGCGTTAAAGTTTCAAGATTTTTTTTTTATTTTTCTCCATAGCTCCTTCAGTTTTTGCGATATAGAGATCAAATTTGAAACATGGGTTACGTTTCAGGGTTTACATCATCCAGTATGCCGAGTGATTGTAAGAATCTACTGAGAGTTATTTTTTCAGGGGTGAAGCCCTTTTTCGCCCTTAACTTTTTTGTAGTGTGCCGCTGGTGGATTCTAACATATGAAATGAATTTTATGTTTCGTTTATAAATGTTTTTGTCTCCTGTAGTTTTTACGCATCTGTCACCGTTATCGAGAAAAAAGTAAAATCATTTTTTGTAATTCGATAGATAATGAAAAAGTAGACTTTGACTGCTATTTTCATTTTGACGTTTAGGTTTGTTTTGAAGTATGTGACATTATTTGAAATTTGGTGAATGTCTCATCGTGTATTTGTTTAACATTAGAATGGAAAATTAACCATATTCATTTGAACGTCTGGCTTACATCCATTTGGTTTATGGTCTGGCTAATGGTAACGGACTTGAAGCTCAGAGGTTGTACGCACTAAGATTTCCTAATCGCCGGCTTCCCAACTATAGAACTTTTATAAATTCCCTTCAGCATCTTCGAGAATACGGCAGATTTCAGACTTCAGGCACGATGCTGGCAGACCGCGACAAGCACGCAACCCAGTAAGAGAAGAAGATATTTTAAATGTTATCGACGAAAATCCTGGTATGTATACTCGACAAATAGCACGGGATTTTCATGTTTCCCATTAAACTGTTTAGAGGGTTTTACACGAAAACATGCTATACCCATATCATATCCAGCGCGTCCAAGGTTTGCTTCCGCGAGATTTTCCACGGCACTTTCAGATGGATACTGCGCAACTGTACTAGGGATCCTGCATTTTCATCTCGTATCCTTTTTACCGATGAAGCTCACTTTACACGCGACGTAGTAGTGAATTACCACAACGTTCTAATTTGGGCACTAGAAAATCCACACATGATCAAACAATCTCTAACCAGGAACAGTTCAGCGTAAACATATGGGCAGGAATAGTAGGAATACTTTAATTGGTCCTTTTATTTACCGCGAATTTAAATGTGCCACATATTAAACTTCCTACGAACGAATTGCCTGCATTAGTGGAGGACGTGCCTTTACAAGTTCGTCAACGAATATGGGTTATGCACGATGCCCCCCCCCCCGCTCATTTTCGAGTCATCGTCCGCGATTATTTAGATACAGTGTTTCCCAATCGGTGGATTGGCAGATCAGGGTCCAATTGCTTGGCTTCTTTTTATGGAGATATGTAAAGGGCCTAGTTTATTGGTGCAGAACCAGTACCTTCCATCGAAGTTCTCACTGAACGAATTATGGATGCCTTTCACATCGTAGGAAACACTCCCGGAATTTTAGAACGCGTAGAAGAAGAGTGGAAGGTTGTATCGCAGAAGGAGGAGCGCATTTCCAGCACCTTTTATAAAAAGTCAAGGTTCTTTAGGTTTATTATTTTTTAGGTAATGTTTAAGGAAATTTGTAATTAAGATCACAAACCTAATAAGTGGAGTTTTTTGTTTTCATTGTGTGATAATAGGTTCCCCCCTTTTGTTAAAAATTTTAATTAAATGAAGCGAATAACAAAAAATGATTTAATTTTTGTCACGAAAACGATCGCAGATACGTAAAAATTACAGAAGATAATTTTTTTTTAAACAAAACAAAGAATTGATTGAATGCCTATATTGGAATCCACCAGCGGCGCACTACAAAAAAGTTTATGGGGGGAAAAAGGGCTTTGACCCCTGAAAAAATATCTACATGTAGATTCTTACAATCACTCGGCATACTGGATGAGTAAAACGTACTATTTTTAAATTGATCTTAATATCGCAAAAACTGAAAGAGCTATGTAGAAAAAAATTAAAAAATCTTGAAACTATAACGCTCTGTAGATCGGTAACGAAGCGTTTGCGGACACATGTTTATGGAAAAAAAGTCTTGTGTTGACCTAAAAAATACGCCCTTGAAATGTTGATACTGAATTTTGAAACACCCTATATATATATATATATATATACCGGGTGACCACGAGGTGAGGTACGACGCCCAATTTTTCTATAGTTTTAAAGATACAGGTTTCAAATTTGGTACGTCGATATATTACTCAAATACGCATATTACCGAAAACTCACCACTTCCGGTTTAACCGGAAGTGACCCCAAACTTTTTTTTTCAAATGACACCCTGTACAATTTTTTTCATTATCAGGAAGAACACGCAATTTGTGATAACACTGTTCTTCAAAATTGAAAATCGGTTGATAAATGGCGAAGATACAGTTGATTGTTCAATCGAACAAAGTTGGCCATGAACATCAAACTAAAATCACAAACTGACGAACGGCGTCAGCATTTACGAAAAGGGAAGGTTCGAGGTAAGATACAGCTGAAAATTGAGTTTCCCGTGTAATTGCAGCAACCATTTTTTCCCAACAATTATAAAAAAATTTTTCCTAAAAAGGGAATTGGACCCATAAAGAAATGTTTTCAATGCCTTTTTAAAATGGAAACATCCCTTTTTTTCACATTGTCTTATTGAAAAGTTTAAATTACCCAAATAATGGGGTTTAAAAAAGTTTCAGAAATTTTGAAAGGAATCAAAAAATACGGGATGCCTTTTGAAGTGTTCTCAAAATTGAATATTCTTGAACAGACTTGAACCTCCCGAAAGCTAAAAAAAAAAAAATCATTTTTAAAAAAAAAATTGTAAAAAAATTTGGGGTTACATTCTGAATAATAGAAATTGGGGTTTTGTCAAAAAACATTTTTACGGCGATGGGCAAATTTTTTTTCCTCATTACTGTATGTTAATCAAAATTGATGGTTGATTCATACAGCATTTTTAAGATCTTTGGGTTGGAATAAATATTCCATTAACGAACTTTTATGACTTCTTACTAGTGACTAAAACTCAGGGTTGGAACTGCTGTTAAGGAATCCAAATAAGTTTTCAAATGAAAAAATGTATTAGATTTTTTTCCCAAATTTCTAACATTTGAGACAACTAATTTCTGAACAAAAAAAGGTATGAAGTAAATTTTTTTTGGTTTTTGGTCATTTACTACTAAAAAAAAAAAATCAAAATAATAAAAAAAACAGATTTACAAGTACTGTTCAAAATGTTCCCCCATTATGTTCTTTTGCAAAAAATTGCACGCCCTTCCCCTTTTTGTTTCCCCTTAACTCTTTTTAACTGAGTTTGGAATACTAGCAGTTGCTTCTCAAAGGCGATGTTTAAATCCTCTTTGATGTAATAATATAATAATAATAATATTTATTTTCTTTAAAAGTTACAGGATGGACATGAATGATGAAAAAATAAAAATAAATGGGAGATACCCCACGAAAAAAATTTTGTTGGGGGCTTTTCCAACCTTTATATTAATATTTTTGCCAATAAAAAAAAATCAAATGAATGAATACTCTGAAGGGAATAAGGTAATTATAAAATATACAAATATAGGGTTTAAAAAAACTTTAAAAAAAAGTAAAACCCAAACATGAAAAAATAAAAGGTAAATGTAAAGATGTTAAATTTTAAAAAGATGTGAAAATAAAAAAATATAAATTTAAAAAATGTACAAATGAAAAAATGTAAAGATGTAAAAATAAAAAAATGAAAATTTTTAAAAATGAAAAAATTTAAAAATGTAAAATGAAAGAATGTAATAATAAAAAATTTTAAAAATTGTGTAAATGAAAAAAATGTATAGATAAAAAAATGTCCCAAAATTTTAAAAAAAACAATAAAATACAATAAAAAAAGTAAAATACAGAAAATACAATAAACTATGTGAAAGAAAATCATGAAAATAATTAAAAAAATTTTTTTGATTGCTACCAACATAATTAACTTCGGCTATTTTGAAGGGATGAATTTTTGGAAATTTTGGGATAATTTTCACCATGTTTTCTATAGACAAATTTTTGCAACCAAATTTTAAATTTTTTTTTTGTAAAGAGAAGATTATTTATATCTCTGATGGTCTGTGGAACCTGACAAAACATTTTTGGGGCTGTGTAGTAGAATGACTTCACAATCTTTTTTGTAGTCTTTTTCTAAAAAAAACTCCTTCTTTTTTTTGTGTCTTGTGTTATGTTCTGTTTTATGTATTTTAATTCTTTTCTATCTTTAATTGTAAGCAGAGAATCTTATAAAAATTTTTTTTCAGTTCGAGAATAGGTATCTCTTTGAATAGTTTTTCTGTAGGATATGTACGTTCTTTTGTAGATAATCTTCAAAAGTATTTCGCATTATTTGCAATTGTTCTATATGACAGTTGTACACTCCCCCCAGGCAGATATTCCATATTGAATATGAGATTCTAAAAATTGAATGGTAAAAAAATTTTAAGTTAATTATTTTGAAAAATTTTTTTTAAGATGTTGAATGTGTACGGGGTATTGATCTTAGTTTTTTTAAAAAAGTTTATTCATGTGGATGTCCCATTTGTTGGTTATAAATTTTCCCGTTTCCCAAGGGTTTATGTAGCATATTTCACACTTTGGGATTGAATAAGTTAAATTTTTTTCATCTTTTAATGTAATCTGATCAATATAGGGTTGGTTAGATTTTTTTGAAAAGAAAGCGTTATCCTTTTTTTTTTCCCCAAAGTTCAGTGTTAGATCCATTTCGCAAAACCCAAATTTTTTAATTTTTTTTTCGGGGTTATGTTCCGCTTTTTTTCTTAGCTTCCCCCCCCAAGAGAAGCAGTAAAGAGAACTACGGTATCGTCTGAAAAAGATGATATATTCGAAATCTGCTTCGGCAGATACCCGTTGATGTATTTTAAAAAAAAACCGGGGCCTAAAACTGTTCCTTGCGGTACACCATTTAAAATTTTTTTGAGGTTCACTTATTTCGTTTTAAATTTTTTACATACTGTGTTCTATTACAAAAAGGTATGATCAAAGGGTAACTCATGTACGATTCCTCTGATACCGAGGTCTTCCATAACATCCTTTAAATTTTTTCATGGTTAACGGTTTTCAAAGGGCCCTTTTGCTATATCTTAAAAAGACACCTATTGAACTTTTTCCTTGGGCCCAGTGATGGGTTATATATTATTTGTTAAAAGGGCCGCATCTTCGGTTGTTTTTTTCGATCTGAAACCGAATTGCTTGGGTGAAATATATTTGTTATTCCCCAAAAAAATTTTCCATAAGACGTTTTTAATAACCTTTTCGACGATCTTGGCGGCTGAACTCAATAACAGTTGGTCTATAATTTGATACATTCCTTCCCCATCACCCTTTTTTTGAATAATGGGTTTTAAATATGGGACTTTAAAAATTTTCTTCCAAATTCACCGTTCTGAAGGATTCATTGATTAAGTAAGTTAAAAGGGTTTTTTTTAAAGAATTTTGCCTTTTTTAGTTTGAGGTTTTCCGGAATTTTTCCATCAATACCTGGGCATTTTTTTTTTTTGAGTTCTTTTTTTGTTTGTTAAGTACTTGGTTTCATTTTTTAGGTGTCATAAAATGGAAATACCCCGTATGTTTCTCTCAAGAGCGGTGTTCCTAGGTGTTATAATTTGCTCAGCCATTTTTTTTCCCAATTTATATAATGAGAATTAAAAAAATTAGCAATTTCTTTCCCTTGGCGGGCTTCGGGGTCATTATATATGATAATTTCTTATATTGGTCTGAGATTTTTTTTTTTTCCCGTTAGCTTTTTTAAAATTATCCCATAAGGACCCTTTTAATTATTTTTGTTTTTTTTTTTGCGTAAGTAGTAGTTTTTTTTAGTTATTTTTGGGGTAAATTGGACAATTCATTTTTGTAATTTTTTGTAGCGGTTCGATAAATCTATATCGTTTGGGTTTTTTTTCCCTTTGGAGTTTATACATATTTTGTTTATTATCTGGGGTTTCATCAAAGCTTTGGGGATCCCAAAGGGTTTCCTTTTTTTTCTCCGGGAAAATTTGATTTTCTTTCTACGGGGGAACGTTCCAGAGCATTTTTTTTCTTCGTGACGAAGTGATCGGGAATTTTTCACATCGGTCATTTTGTACAATTCATTCCATTTTTTATTCTCCATTATTGCCAGAAATTTCTTTTCATTCAAGATTTTTTTTTTTTTTGATTCAGGTTTATCTTGTTCCCCCCGATTTCTTTTGTAAATGTCGCTACTATTGGTGAGTGGTCCCGGGCACATGTAACGAAAAAAGATATGATCTACAATGCGGTACTGGTTTGTGTCTTTGATGAAATATGATCTATTAATGGTTTTGGGTGAGTTTTGAGTCCTAGGGATATTTATTTATCAGCGATAAGTAAAAAAATTCACCCTTTAAAAGATTTAGATAATCGTTGGTAGTCTGTGTCAGATTTTATATCAATATTGATTTTCACCCCAAAAAAAGTAAGGATATTTTTTTATTTTTACGGTTTTTTTCCAAGTAAATGGATAGGTTTTTATTAAATTCTTTTGGACAAAGATGATGGTGAACGGTATAGAGCATCGATAATGAATTTTTTTCTTTTCCTTCAACAATCGCTCGTAATACTTTTAGATTCCCCAAAATTTTGGTAGGAAACTTTGGGAAAAACTAAATTTTTTTTTTAACCACTCCATCATTTTGATTATAATCCTTTAGTTATATATAACTTCATATCCTGGTATTTTAAAGAAATTTATGGGTATAAACCATGTTTTTTGTAAATAAATTATACTGAACCGGTATTGGGAATTTTTTTGTAATGAATTTCGTCAAAGTTTTTTATACTTTTTATATTGGCGTGGAAAAAAATTTAAAAGGGTTTTGGTTTTTCTAACTGTTTCTAGGACAGTTTTATTCCTTCATCATCATTTATTTCCAATGTTTCATATTCTGCGGCTCAAAATCCTTTATATTGGTCCATAAAAAAATGACAACCCCAAATATACATATTAATATTTAGGGGTGGAATAATGCTTCATAAAACTATATTCAAAATCTAACTAACAATTTAATAATTCCCAAACCCCCTTTGTTTTGCGTGTATTGGTTTCTCTTTGGTATATCCTTGTTGGGTGATTTTTTTTAGCGCCCGTTTTTTTTAGTTACCTGGGTGCTTGGGTTCGCTCCGGAAATAATATCAGGAAATGCAAAGGGTTTTTTTTTTTGTTGGTAGGGGGGGGCGGCCCAAGGTCTTTTATAGATTCTTTCCCGGGGTTTTTTGTTATATTTTCTATAGCTGGGTGCCTGGATCACTTTGTGGTTTGTTTTTTTTGGATGTGTTCAAATCCTTCTTTAAAAATTCTCGAATTTAGAAGGTGTGAATATGGGTTATTCCCTGGAGTCTATTATTTTGATATAACAGGTATTATTCTTGTCTTGTTTTTGGGGGTGGAAGTGCTTCCGTAGAATTTTTTAATTCTATTCTTTTTTGCTCAGTGAGGTCATGAGGCATACCTTTTTTGATGTTCCCCCTTTTGATTTTTTTGTACTTCTCAGGACTTCAATCTTCTTCAAATAGGATGGAAATTTAACCTTTACTGGGCTTTTTTTAAAATGTTTCCCCAAAGGGTATATATTATTAAAAATCGCTTTCATTAAATTGGGAAAATGTAAAAAATTTTCATTAAAATTGGGGTACTTTCCATTAATATAAACGTTCTTTTCCCCTTTTGAAACCGAAAATTATGATGCTATTTTTTTTTTTTTTTCAAGTTTCTCTACTCTGCTCTTCGGGTTTTTCGTTTTTCTCTTACCCGAATGGGTCGATCATTTTATTTCTTCTATTTTTTTAGGGTGGGTTTAACTTCCCTAGCTTGTAGTGCTAATTTTAATTCTTTATTCCTTTTTTGAATCTCAGCTAGAAGTAATTTATTTCGAAATCTCTGCTCCAGAAAATCGCCTTTAAGATCCGGTCACCTTTATATCCCGTTCTATCCCGGGGTTGGGGAAAAAACGATTTGTGTTCAGGCGATAAAGATTTGTTTTTTATACAGAATGCCTTTTGGATCACAGTATTCGACTAATTTACATATATTTTTTTAGTATTTCCCGTTAAATTAGAGGCAATGACTTTTATGGTCAGTCTGCAATAATTTAAAAATTTTCAAAAAATTTTGACGTACCGAAATTTTGTATATCAGGGCTCTGTCCCAAAAATTTTCACTACTTAAGGTGGGAACCCTACGATGTGGGGCTAGAAGAGTAAACCTTGTTCTTTGGGGAACCCCTATGAAAAAAAAACCGGGGGCGTGAGGTCCCGGGGACCTCCCGGGGGCCCAAACTTGTAGGACCATTCGTGCCAATCCATCGATTTGGGAATTTTTATCTAGGTAACTGGTTACTTTTTTCGGGAATTACGGGGAGGTGCACCATCCTGGGTGGAAATACATATTTTGGTAGGCGTCGAGGGGTAAATTATCCATGAATCCTTCTATTTCGTTCCGTAGAAATCCCAAATAGCGTTGCCCATTCAACATACCATCGAATATTATGGGCCCAATGATTCGAGATCCTATCAGACCCATCCACACGTTGAATCCAAAGCGTTCCTGAAAATTCCCTTGTCTTATGAGCCTGGGGTTTTCAGTTGCCCAGTATCTGGTGTTATTTCTATTGAACATACCAAGATTCGTAAATCTTGATTCGTCGGAAAATATAATGTTTCTCGTCATCTTCGCGTTCCTTGTGTGGTTCTCAATTAGCCAATTGCAATATTGGACCCTTCTTTGATGATCATTTTCGTAAAGGCACTGATGTATCTGATATTTATACGGCTTAAACCCATGTTTTTTTAGAATTTTTCGAGCTGATTCTCGTCCAACTGGTAATTCATGTTCGATTTGTCGAAGTGACATGGGACATAAACAACAGCCAAAACGATGGTTTCCCTCTCTTCATCAATAATAAAACTATCCTGATCATGTACATTGCCATCTGGTTCTATCCTGAATTGCCTTTCCAAACGTGCGAAATAGTTTCTACTTGGTTGGCGTTGTCTGAGAGGGAATCGTTCACTGTAAAGAATGCAAGCCGCAGTTGCATTTCTCTACACTCGCCATAAATTAGCAGTAAATCTACTTTTTCATTTCTAGTATATTTTTGCGCCATCGGAATGTTTTTCAACAAGTTACAATTCTCTTGTATTGAATAAGTAGAGCAAATTGTCACTTTGTTGACAAATTATGCTTTTTTGTTTAGCTTTCTTATGTTCAAAGCCGCCTTCGTTGAAGAACATTCAATTTTGAGAACACTTATATTGAAACCTAATTGTATTTCTGGTTCTGGTTCTTCAAATCTTTTCATTCGAGTAATCTGATAATTCATCATTTTTCCATTTGAGGAATGGCAGTTGTGAGCATTTCTTTATGGGTACTACTCCGTTTTGAGGAATTTTTTTATAATTGTTGGAAAATATGGTTGCTGCAATTAGATGAGAAGCTCAATTTTCAGCTGTATCTCACCTCGAACCTTCCTCTCGTAAATGCTGACGCCGTTCGTCAGTTGTGATAATTTGAGTTTGATGTTCATGGCCAACTTTGTTCGATTGAACAATCAACTGTATCTTCGCCATTTTTCAACCGATTTTCAATTTTGAAGAACAGTGTTATCACAAATTTCGTGTTCTTCCGGATAATGAAAAAAATTGTACAGGGTGTAATTTGAAAATAAAAGTTTGGGGTCACTTCCGGTTAAACCGGAAGTGGTGAATTTTCGGTAATGGAGTCAAAATATGCGTATTTGAGTAATATATCGACGAACCAAATTTGAAACCTGTATCTTTAAAACTATAGAAAAATTAGGAGGGCGTACCTCACCTCGTGGTCACCCGGTATGTATATTTGGGGGAGCTTTCTCAGTATAACTGTAGAAAGAGAAAGAATGATGAGATTTGTGTCTCAACTGATTGACACCATCGAAAGAAATGAAAGGAGCTTACAGGGCAAACAAAAATTAGCAATTCATTGAAAAAACATCAATGGCAATTTACAGCGATTTTCTGTTTGTATGCACATCTTAGAGAACAATTTTTAGAATGAAAATTGTGGAGTTTTTAAAAATTACTCGACCGATTTGGCTTATCTCTGAACTTATCCGAGGAATTCATGAAACATACTTCTGGGCCAAATTTCATTTCCTTCGGTTGAGAAAAGTGTATATATATATACATATATATATATTATATATATATATATATTATATATATATATATATATTATATATATATATTTAAATATATATATATATATATATATATATAAACTTTCGAACTAATGGTATTTTTTACTTTCTGGGGACCATGATCGTCGGAGATATACTTTATACCATAGTTTTTTCAGAAGTTGTGATGTCTGCAATAGGTTGTATTTCTATGAAATGTACCTGAAACCAGCTTTCTTTTCAAGGCTAGACCCTAATGACTTGGATAGGCATGAACCCCCCTATATTATATAGTTGCATGTTTTGCATTGGGGAGGCTTGACTCGCACAATGAATAATATTGAATAAGCTCAAGGTCCGATTTGTTTGATTATTGTAATATTGTAAACATATAACTGAACATGATTTTCTGACAATTATCCAAGTTCGCTTGTTTTAAAGGTATAAACAACTGAATACACTGACCGATTTGAAAGGACGCGGATAAATTCTCTTTTTTTATTTGATTTTTTCAGTTGTTTAAAAAAAATGTTTTGAAGATCTAATGTTTTCGTCTCGAGCCCCATATTCCCATACTTCTGATGACACCGGCGATCGTTTCTTTAGGCTAATTCTCTGATTCTCAGAGAGGGTCAAGTTGGGTAATTGTTAAGTGTGAATGTCTTGTGAGTCAGTGACGTACAGTTCAAACGAATATCAATATCCTAAATACGCCGGTGTAATGAACTATTCGTCCTTATATTCCATACGGAATGCATGATTAAAAAAAAATTAAAAAAATAAAAATGAATAAGTCGTTTTAGAATTTAATAGAATGTATTGATACTATAATTTACAGTGAGCAACAGAAAGTCATCAAATGTATCAGCGTTGCTTTAGCCGGGGAAGATGTTGTTTTCTGTTAGATATTACAAAAAATAACTTCATTATTGTCGGGGATTCTTCAATTCACAGAAAAATCTTTCTATTCAATTGAGAATTTTTCCCTTTTCGTCATCATACACTTATTTACATCGAGCATTACAAATAAACTATTTCAATTATTATTAATATTTAATAATGAAATTAAAGGTTTATATAACCCCCCTCAAGAGTTTCCAAGGACAAATGGCAGATCTCAAAAAAGGTGATAGACGTGGAAAAAACGAAATGGGCAATCAACTCGTTCCAACCGTATAAATCGCTAGGACCGGACGGCATGTATCCTATTATGCTGCAGGAAGAAATTGACCTACTAGCACACAAAATATGCATGTTATTAAGGGCCAGTCTTTCACTGGGATACATACCAAAAGCATGGAGAGCAATTGCAGTAGTCTTCATTCCCAAACCTGGAAGAACTGAACAGGATGGGGCAAAGGCACTGAGGCCAATAAGTCTTATGTCATTTACGCTTACGACGCAAGAAAAATTGCTGGATAGGCATATTAGGGATACAGTGTTGGTAAACCAACATCTGCACAGGGACCCATATGCCTACACAACAGAAACAGCATTACACCAACTCGTAGAGAAAGTGGAAACTGCTCTGGGAAACAAAGAGGTCTTGCTGGGTGCATTCCTAGATATCGAAGGAGCACTCAACAATACATCTCTAAATTCAATCTCGATGGCATTGAGTAGAGAAGGCATCAATGAGACCTGCTGCAGGTGGATAGACTGAATGCTAAGAGAAAGAATAATCTATTTCTCTCTAGTGGGAGAAACACTGGCAGCTAAAGTCACCAAGGGTTGTCCACAAGGGGGTGGTACTGTCCCCACTGCTCTGGGACCTGGCTAATCACACTAGAAAGGAATGGACAAAAAACACTTGAGTACGTAGACGACATAGTCATCATAGTCCAAGGAAAAATCCAACACCACAGTTAAGGAGAGAATGCAAAGGGTCCTAAATCTGGTCATTATATGGATAAATGAAGAGGGTTTGATTATCAGTCCATCTAAATCAACCATAGTAGCTTTCACCCGAAGAATGAAGCTAGAGGGCCTGGGATCCCTCCAAGGGACCAACATCCAGTTGTCGGGGGAAGTTAAATATCTCGGGGTAATCCCACACTCGAAATTAGGATGGAACCAACAACTGGCAAAAGTAAAGAAGAAGGCTGAGGTGACACTAATGGTAGCCAGACGAGCACACGGAAAACATGGGGACTAAGTCTCAAAATGATGTATTGGACATACAATACTATGGTGAAACCCATGATCACCTATGCATCTTTGGTATGGTGGACAAAGATAACCCAAAAAATAGCAGCGGATGAGTTGAGCAAGGTACAAAGACTTGCCTGCCTCAGCATAACGGAGGCTATGAAAACAACACCAACACCAGCCATGGACCTTCCACCGATTGACATAACAATAATGGGGGAGGCAAGAATGGGACTTCTAAGGCTACAAAACACGAGCGACAGATCGGATCACAACAAGATGAAGGAAATAGTGGGAGGCAACATTCTTGAAATGAAAACAACGGACCACACAACTCCTAGATACTTCTTCAACACGAACCTCGAGGTGATCATACAAGACCGAAGGGAATGGACAGACGACACCATCATGGGTAAACCTGGAGAGATGATCTGGTTTACAGACGGATCCAAGGCCAAGGAAGGAACTGGTGCTGGTATATACAGTGAGGGAAGAAACTCCCAAATGAGCACCTCACTGGGAACATATACTTCCAAGCGGAAATGTACGCAATCTTACACTGCGTGAGAAAAAACAACATGAGGGAAGTGCGCAACACACGGATCGAAAAATGCACAGACAGCCAAGCATCACTCAAGGCGCTCACGCCCAAAAGTGCCTATACCGGGTGGTCCACTTACGACTATCCACCCTCAATAACTCTCAGAAAAATTATTTTACAAAAAATCGCCGATACACGTTAATTTTTGTTTGGAGGGGAACACCATTTGACGAGAAGAAGATATGTTATACTTCAACCCCTTACTCCCTACTCCCCAGAGCAACCCCTCTATAATTTTAATAGGGAAAGAGGGTTATACATCATTGTGAAGGTAATTCAATTCTGATACTAGCAGTGCAAAGTTTTCTGAATTTGAATGAGGCGTTCTTGAGATATTCGAGTTCAAATGTTCAAAATGATCTCCATTATTGTCTCCCAGACAGTAGTACAGTTCAGTCGTAATTTATCCACCGATTGTCTTATTTTATTTGCTCACCGAGTACACGTTTCAGTTTTTTGTTGTCAACATGATTGTCAAAGAAGAAATACTAATCTCTGAGAACCATTTTTTTGTGAAATGGTGGTAGTATAGAATCGAAAAGTGACCACGTATTTCAACAATTCTACTTGTATCGCGATTTACATAAAAGACGAGAAAGTTGAAATGATTTTTATTTTTGCTGCCCAAAATGAGGGTGCACGAGCAACAGCTCGGATCTTCAATGAGAGACACGAAAACAGAAACGTAACTCACAAGTATTACAAAAATGGTTATAGAAAAAGTTTTGGTATTTTTTTATCATTCTAGATATATCTTGGATCCTGCGTCGATCATTCGCCAATGAAAAAAAGAATAGGATGGCGTCTGTTACAAACTAGATCAATCAAATAGGAGTTTTAGGACAAGTTGCAGTTGACCCAACTTTGTCTACACGGCAACTCAGTAGCATAACAAGCATATCGAGAACTTCCATGATGAGGGTGCTAAGATTGCACAAATTTCATCCGTATAAGTTGCATCTTCACCATGAACTGAATGAGGATGACTACGCCAGACGATCTGAATTTTGCGAAAATATAACAAGAATGATACAGAGGAACCACGGATTCATTAAGCATATTTGCTTCAGTGATGAGTGTTCATTTTTTTTGAACGGGTTTGTGAACAGACACAACTCTTGCTATTGGAGTCAGAACAACCTCCACCCACTTAGAGAAGAGCACACACAATGGCCTCAAAAGTTGAATGTGTGGTCAGGGATTCTGGGTAATAAAATCATTGGCCCAATATTTATCCAAGGTGATTTAAATGGTGCGGTTTATTTGGATATGCTACAGAATCTGATTGAACCAATTATTTTGGATGCTGTTAACACGGACCTTGATGATGATGGTAATCCAAATCTATTGGCAGATACCATTCATTTCTAGCAAGATGGGGCACCTCCTCATTTTCTATTACAGGTGAGAGAATGGCTATCCCAAACTTTTCCAAACAAATTGATAGGTCGTCGAGGTCCAATAAAATGGCCAGCACGCTCGCCGAACTTGGCACCCAACCTACTGACCTGAACGATTTGGAAAGAAGAATTATAACTGAATGCCAGGCAATTACCAGAGAAACAGTTTCAAAGGTGCAGGAGGCATTTGAAAATAGACACTACTACTGTCTGGGAGTTAATGGCAGTCGTTTTGAATATTTTTTGTGAATAATTGTTTGATAATCTATTTCGTATAATTTATTTACTCACAATTCACCAATGTACCATTTGAACTCGAATATCTCGAGCACGCCTTTTCCAAATTCAGAAAATTTTGCACTGCTAGTATCAGAATTGAATTACCTTCACAATGATGGACGACACGACTCTCATTCCCTATTAAAATTATAGAGGGGGTTGCCCTGGGGAGTAGGGGGTTGAAGTATAACATATCTTCTTCTCGGCAAATGGTGTCCCCCTCCAAATAAAAATCGACGTGTCTCGGCGATTTTTTGTTAAATAATTTTTCTGGGAGTTATTGAGGGTGGATAGTCGTAAGTGGACCACCCGGTATGTATAATCGAACACGTAATGGACCACTCTATACTGGTATAAACATATATAATCATCTCCCTGAAAATTTAAAGGTAACCGCTGGCATGAACAAATTTCAATCTTGCCTGAAAAAACTCTTAGGCCACCATGTTTTTTACGATCTCAATGAATTCTTCACAACTACACTCATTAATAATTATTATACAGTCAGCTGTTTCTCTACGCCTTGGAAAGAGATATATATATATAGTTTTCCCAATATCAATTGCAGAAGCATGAAAAAGTCTTGCGGCGAAATCCTGTGAGCAGCAGTGGCGGAGATAACTAATTTTATTTAGAAATTTTAAGATTTTAAAAATACTTCATAAATAATGAAAAATGAAAAAAAATTAAAGACAAGCTTTTATTTATATAAATACATTAAGAAAAAAAAACTAGAATATCCTACAAAACTAAAATATCCTAAAACGTATTTCGATCGGCACACACCAAGACCACAGACGCTACTGATTTTTAATCTTCCAGAGCTATTAAAACACAAATATAATGCGTGATTTATGACCTCCCATCGTATAGCCACACCTGCAAGCATTTATGTCCGACAGTCCGACTCGATTGGCCCAGACGAATCGGTTGAAGAAGCAGTCACTCAGGTCCACGTTGACTATCGGCTCTTTTGATCTACCGTTTGCCGACGGCGAATGTTTACGAGTAGTACAGATTATTTTTCGTTCCGTTTCTTCGCATATACGCTCGTGTTAGCGAAGTGAGTTTTTATTTGCTCCCTATAGAAACAGCTTCTGCAATTGATATTGGATGGACTATACCTACTTCAACAATGTTTTATTATTAAGAAGCACATTGTAATAAATATATCATCGAGAAATAAAGACATCTATGCGAGACTTTCCTCTTGTTTTTCCTTGGATAAGGTTGCAGCATTCCAAGTGTAAGTGAATGTTTTTTTCTGAATATTATTTGAGGTAGAAGGAGCAGAGAGGAGGATTTCAACTTGTTGTTTATCACTGATTTCTTCATGACCCTCAGTAGCTTGGTTTAAAGAACGGTTAATTAGGTGTGCTGACAAAAAATCAAGTTCACCAAAAATATTTTCATTGAAGGGTAAAAGCCAATAACTTCAAATCCCTCATGGATGTTAGATGTGGTGAATGCTTTTGGAAATGCCTTACCCACAAGTTTAGCTATATCATTAATCGTAATCGTTCCATAAACATCCATTCGCTACAAGCAGTATTATAGTAAGTTTTCAGTGGCCCAAAAACTTGTCGGTTGCATTTTATGACTGGTATGGGGATGAAACTTTATCACGAAAATACCATTATTCTTACAGAAATCAATAACATTAACGTTCACGTGACTATCGTGATTATCCAAAAGTAATACAACTGGATTTTCAGTCGTTGGTTTCACGTGATTCTCGAAGTGTTCTAGATATTCTAAAATATTTTATCGTTGAACTAGCAAGACAGATTTGCAGAATCAACCTTTTAGTATATCGTATGATGCTTAGATACATATAATTAAAAATAAAATATGAGTCTAGTTCACATTATTGATTAAAATACTTGTCAATACTAAAAAACAAATGGTAATCAAAATATCTCTGAGGTTCAATTTGAAATTATTTATCCTATTTAAAAAATTTATATTATCAGGAAGCTGTTTGAATAATTTCGCACCTACGTAAGAGGAACAATTTTCATACAATCAAGTTAAATGTTTCTGGAGCCTTATGAATTATCCATGCCTAGTAGAATACAGTTTCGAACATAATTGTGTATGTGTTTTTAAAATAATACAATGCATTTGTAAATATAAATGATTACATTGAAAATGAAGTAATATCTACAAGATTATCTGCGGTCTATTCCATAAATTAGGCTTATAATTTTCTTCTGGAAACAAAATTGTTTACTTTTGTAGAGCATCTGCACACGGCGATATTGTAGGTAATGTGGGAATATGCAACTCCCAGTCAAAATAAAAATTTCAATTAACAATAATTCGCATAAAGCTGGAAAATGCTACAGGTTTAAGGTACACTATTACAAATAGATCAGTATCCACACTTTTTTCCTACGAATCACCAATCCTGAGATATCGCGATTCCAAAAGTTGAAGAAGTCGTATTCTACAGAATATGCACACATATCCACACCACCTGTGAAGTAGTGTACTTGGCGCATTTTTTTTAACGTGGACTCCCCGGTAGGCATACTCCACGATCTATTGTGGTTCAGTTTTATAAGACAACATTCTATTGATTGAAAAATGGTACTATTGGAAATGATTAAAGTGGAACAAATTATTGTTGATTTTGAGAAAATTTTAGGTTGACTGATAATCTTCAAATGCTACTTCAACATGTCTTTCTGATTCTTTTTCTTGCTGTATAACTGTGAATTGTTCTAAGAAAGATGCAGTTGTCTCCTCATTGATAGCATAAGAATCCTCATCTGTTGCATTTGATTCAACATTGGAGTAAGACTGGCCTTGACAATTGGCACAGAATAATCCGACTTTTTTACAGCCACAGTTCGCACTAGAACCCTTTTTGCAATTGCAAAAAAGTTTGAATTGGCTCCAAATTATTATCAATTAAGCCCAGTCTTCTTGGTCCAGTTGATTGCGTAACCACACTTGATAGTATACTCGATATAAGTGTTCATAAGCAGAAGCAGATGTGGGAGGAAGACAAGATAGTTGTACTGTTTTATTGTTCCGTGAATTTTCTACAAAACTTAAATATCTATATCTATCTACTTGTCTAAACAACCATTTTTTTTTGGAGCTTCATAATTTGCAAGAAGTAAGCGAATCCCATTTGTGATGATGACTTGTGGAGAAGAGTCAATCTTTTCAAATACTTCTGTACAATCAATTAAAACATGTTTTCCAAACAATTTAAATACTTTGGTATTACCCCTTTTGAAAATTGCTGCCAGTTATTGCATGTAAAAATAAGATATGATTTTGACATTCTGGATAAGCAGATAAACTTTTCGATGAATATATTTTTGATTGTTGTTGAGCCATCCCAGGTTTCAAAAAGTGAACAATCTTATCAATTGGAGTTCGTGGTTTTATTTTTTGTTAAAAAGTTTTTATGCGAAGAAAAATTCAGCGAACAACAAAGAAGACCTAAAAAAATATCATTTCTTTCTTTCTATTTTTGATTCTTCTTCTATCCACGGAGGTTCGTAAAAAAATGTATCCTTAGAGAACGTTGTCTGATTATTTCCTCCAGTACACAATCCATATAAAATATTTCTAACGTGGGAACCATTTTTTCTCTCCACAAAATATTGTCTCTTTCTCAAAGAATATTAAGAAAGAAAAATATTCAAGTCGTTCAGAATGAACCGTAAAAATGCCACAGATATTGGAAATTGCTTTCATGTGAAATTTGAACAAAGTTTTGCTGATTTCTTTGAAAATAATACTTGAAGTTTTATGCTTCGAAATATATTTCTGGTGGATGAAAACATTTCGTTTCAGTACTCTTTTTTCAATATGCGAAAAGTTCCAGTGAAATAGCTCCGAGAATACAATCATGAATGAAAAAACATTGTGTATCTGAAGGCAATTTTTGTTTGAGACTCACACATCTGAAAGAATTTCTCTAAATATTCAATTATATTTCAAATTTTTCATATGAAGTGGAGAAGTAGACAGTTTTTTCAAATCCACAAAATATAACTTCTCCAGTATATTAAAATATTTTTCAAAGTTCAAGAAAATATATATATATATATATATATATATATATATATAGAAGGTGTGAAGGTTAGACGACTGTCTAAGTTAAAGAAGAATCCTTTTTAAATTCGGGTATGCAGTCAACAAGGGTATGGAAATTAAAGTGAAATCTTTTTTCTATTCAAGCTTTCGAGTCATTTATTGTCTCTTCATCAGGAACTCTACAATGAATTAAAATTGAACATTATTAGATTTGAAAACCAAATAGGCATGTGTGTACTTACGAAAGTGAGGTTAAACCCTTTCACTTGCAGCAATTTATAAAATAACATGTCACAACAGACAACACTCTTGGTATAGTCATATATAGTTAAAACTTTGATCAAAATTGATCATGATTACTTAAACATAAGTGTGAAAACATTTTAAAATTCCAAATGGGCTCTTATGGAGGTCATGTTGGATTAAGAAGGTAAAATTGATTAAAATAAAGTTAACCATGATGGTGAAAAATAATACCACCAACCCATCAAGGGTACCAACTTATTGTTAATTGAAACGATTTTGGTATGTCTCATAAGGAGAATGACATAAAAAATATAAGTTTTTTTAGAAGAAAATGAAAAATGCAATGCATGAAAGACAGAGTAATTAAAACCAGTCACACTTCACTACGAACGATCAATTTAAAAAAACTTTTGCAACTATTCATTAATAGTGGTTACCCACGAAATATTTGTATAAATTGATTTTCATTCCATTGATATTGATCACCCTAACAACAATAATAATAATAATATAATTAATTCTAATAATAACATTTTGGAACCAACTTTTTACCTTACTTTGCCACATATAGAATCTTTAAATTAAAAATTCAACAAATTATTTTCCAAGATTCCTAACATCAAAATCGCTTACAAAAATCAAATCGTATTGAACAATATTTTTTCAAAAGTAAAAGACAAGGATCCTCTATTAGACAACTCGAACTTGGTTTATTGTATCCCTTGTTCTCAATGTGAAAAGAAGTACATTGGCCAAACCAAAAGGAAATTGAAAGACCGAATTACCTCCCATAAAAGCGATATTAGAAATTAAAAAACAACTTGTTCATTAGCTCATCACACCATGGCTTTGAACTATAACCCAGATTATGATAATGTGAATATCTTGGAACATGAATCTAATTTAAAAAAGAGAACTTTTCTCGAAATGACACATATTTTCAAAGAACCTAATTCAATGAATTCGAGAACGGACATTGATAATCTCAGTATAATCTATTCATATTTACTCAGTCGTTCTCCTTATGAGACAGACCACAATTCAATTCATTAAACTCAAGTTGGTCCCCTGGAATGGTTGGTATTGAATTTTTCAAATTTTTTTCTAAAAAAACTCATATTTTTTATGTCATTCTTCTTATGAGACATACCAAAATCGTTTCAATTAACATTAAGTTGGTACCCTTGATGGGTTGGTGGTATTATTTTTCACCTCATTGTATGTTGGCAACAAGTCTCATATCTATTTTTCATACTTGTCAATTGTCAATTGTCACCACTTCTTCTTGAATCCAACATGACCTCCATAAGAGCCCATTTGGAATTTTAAAATGTTTTCACACTTATGTTTAAGTAATCATGATCAATTTTGATCAAAGTTTTAACTATATATGACTATACCAAGAGTGTTGTCTGTTGTGGCATGTTATTTTATAAATTGCTGCAAGTGAAAGGGTTTAACCTCACTTTCGTAAGTACACACATGCCTATTTGGTTTTAAAATCTAATAATGTTCAATTTTAATTCATTGTAGAGTTCCTGATGAAGAGACAATAAATGACTCGAAGGCTTGAATAGAAAAAAGAGTTCACTTTAATTTCCATACCCTTGTTGACTGCATACCCGAATTTAAAAAGGATTCTTCTATATATATATATATATATATATATATATATATATATATATATATATATATATATAAATATTTATATAATGGAAGGAATTTCAACGGACATAGCCCTCAAAGAGAAGTGTTAACCGTAGACACGTGTTTCGGGCTCTCGGCCCTCATCAGCACGGTGGAGAAGTGCAAGGATGAACAACACTTGGTAGAAAACGACAAATCAACGGAGTCAACAAACAGAAGCCAGCTGGCTGCAGCTGGCGCTCAAATAATATATTCTGCCGTAAAATCGAGGATTTCCTGATTTGACCTTCACAGGACAATTCAACTGGCATGTTGCCAAACCTGCTAATATAACAGTTCTAACAAACTCTAGCTTTAGGTGAACTAGAATCTGTCCTGCTTAGCAGAAACGCCGTATGTACAAAAAAAACAAAAATGAGATTTTGGTATTAACCACTAAAAATCTCTTTTTATCGATCCACTGAGCAAAAATGCCGTATGTACCACCAAATCTTCAAAACAAAGAAACTTTTTTGCCGAATCCAACAAAAACATTAACCTGTGCTTAGCAAAAATGTCACATCCATACGTTGCTTAATAAAAACGCGGTATTTCAACGAGCAATACGGCGTTTTCCCTAAACATGCATAAGTTATCGGGGTTTTTAACCGACGAAACCAAAAAGGAGGAGGTTCTCTATTCGACGCGTATATTTTTTTTTATGTATGATCACGCATAACTTTCCACAGAGCGGTTCGATTCCGATGATTCTTTTTTCATTGGATAGGGTGTACTTTGAAGTTGGTCCCATTCCAATTTGAACAACGGAATCCATCTCTAAGGGTAGCAAAATGAATTACCCTCTGAATTTTGGTCCGTTAACCGATTCTATCAGGCATAACTTTGTAGTGAGTTATACGATTTGGATGATCCTTTTTTTATTATAAAGGGTATACCTCATAGTTGATCATATTCCAATTGGGAATGAAATGATCCACCCCTATGGGTAGAGAAATAGGGGAAGATTGATTTTTCACTTGTGAACTTTGGCACATATGTAGTTGACATTGACAGACCCTCCTACATCCGTCAAAATAATTACATTCTATGAGAGGATGGAATTATATACAAAGTGAGGAAATCAACTGACCAAAACTCTCAAAATTAATTTACATTTATAATAAATAGTTAAAATAGAAAATCATATTATTTGATAGTTAATAGTTGAAGTAAGCTAGGTAAGTAAGTGATTTGGAAGTAATCAAAAATTAAGTAGGTAGTAATCAGTAGATTTCAGCAACAAAAAATTGAAAAATAAAAACTTTTTAACAAAAAATTAAACCGACGAAAAAGTCAACTGAAAACAAAAAATAAAATAAACCTTTTTAGTCTAAATGATAATTGAGCTCCTAAACTAATGTAAGTAACTGATTTTGAGTCGGCGCCAAACAAACTAGCAATTGAATTAGGTAAAGCGTAAAATGATGGCAGCGAGATGCACGGCTGCGTTTTGATTACTTCTTTCAAAGATAATGATCTTCGATAATTGTTTGTTTGGCGCCGACTCAAAATCAGTTACTGGAATTAGTTTAGGAGCTCAATTATCATTTAGACAAAGAAGGTTTATTTTATTTTTTGCTTTCCAGTTGATTTTTTCGTCGGTTTAATTTTTTGTTAAAAAGTTTTTATACTAAGCACTAATAACATTTTATGCCTGTTGCAACCTGAAGGGTTCCTTATTCTCTCTCAGTTTGTTGTTTGATTCGGGGATTGATTTAATTGTGGTGGTTGAAAAGTGTTTTGTACTTCATTATAAACATGTCTAGAAGAACAGAATTAATGCTAGAATTGGCTAAAATCAGTATTGACCAAACTGATAATCCAGAATTGTTTTTGAAACATAATGTGGAGATTCCCAGGGCATCACAAAATCCAAACGATCTCTTTGATTTGCCGATGGTTACAGACGATGAAATATTTATTGAAAAAGATAATGCATATTCCACATACTTTGAGGTGGTTCATCAACTCAATTCCATAGTTATTGCTGTAGATCAAGAATACCATCTTAATGAATTGAGTGAACACTTTCGGATTCCATCGAAATCGATCTTTATGACCCCTATTAACCTTCAATTTAGCTTTTAATGCATACTTGTGATATATGCAACTAAACACATACGAAATCGACCATTAATAACCTGTAAATGGTCGAGTTGGTCCATTAATGTATAATTGTGGTATAGGCAACTAACATACACGAATTCGAATATTAATCAAATTCAAATCATATTACCTTCGCGCTGTCAAATTATGTATTTTAAAATCCAAATATTGTAAGTTTCCTCCTAGTTGAAGAAATGGATATCGAAAATTTCCCGTTGACCCCAGAAACGAGGTCGACGGAAAAATTTAGTAATCAACTCGTATATTAAAATGGCGATTGCTGATCTCGAACATTAACGCGCTCGCTTCGCTCTCGCGTTAAAATATCTCGATCATTAATCGCCACCATTAATACACTAGTTGATTAAATAACTATTAATTTAAGCTTCAAAAACTACACATTGTTGTATGAAAAAATTTAAATGTATGGAAGTTTAATAATACACATTAGGCAACGACAAGGGCACACAAACAATATACTCCTTTTTCTTTTCAGGTCTTGCTGAAACTCAAACATATCACACACTCGTTAATTAATTATGGCGTAGAAAATACAGTGGCGGAAATATTTTCTGCAATACAAATAATATTCGAGGTACAAAATGAAACAATCATTCTACTTTTTATTAAATCAATATTAAATTTCACTCAGTTCTATAAATAGAAGACCATGATGTCATTCAACAGTCGCAGAAATGTGTCCTCAATACAAGAATAACATATATTTTAGTTCTTGCAATTTCAATGAATATATTTATTTTAGAGCACCATCATGGATGATTCTATTTCACCTGAAAATGAAGGTAATGGCCATATCACTTCTTATCTGTCAGTTCCAAAGAGGAGGAAAAAGGTTTATTCTACTAAAAATTCAATTGGCATCGTATACAGGGTGATTCAAAAGTAGTTTGACAAACTTCAGGAGGTGATTTCTCACAATATTCTAATATGAGTTGTCCAAATAAATATATGTACGCAAACGCTTCGTTTACAAGATGGTGTTGAAGTTTTATTTTTATTTTAGTTTTTTTTTAATAACTTTCGAAATACTGATGTTATTATTGCTCTTACTCGAAGGGGGCGCCACCTACACGTCTTTTTCTTTTTTGAAGATTCATAACTTTTTTGAACGTACTTCTAGCACATTTTTCAGTAAAAAAACCAATTCCTCTATCATATCTACGTAAAAAAGCTAACTTTGTTGTAAGTCGCTATAAGCAACCGTTTTCTAGATATTTGGACTTGAAAATTTCAAGTCGATTATTTGATAATCGATACGTGTTGAAGTTATTACCATTATTTTGTATTTTTCACAAGAATGCTTAGGAAATGAATTTGACGTTTAAGTGAGTAGTTTTGGTTTTTTGTAGGGAACGCCACCTATTTTATTTATTTTTACTCGTTTGAAATAGTTATTTTTGTATCAAGGGTGCAAAATCGGTATTTGTTTTGATAAAATTTTCAAGAAATATCAACATTTTATTTCAAGAAATTTTGAATATGTAGAATAAAATAAAATAAAGGAAACTAAATTGTATTAAAATAAATTGTTCAAAGTGTCCACCTTCAGCGAAGATAAAGGCATTCAGTCTTCTAGTCATTGAATCTCGTACCGCTCAAAAATTATTGGTGTGTTTCTTATTGTTTCACAGGCGTCTACTGTTCGGTTTCTTAGATCTTTCTCGTTCGCTACTGGAGTTTTATAAACTAGTGACTTCAAATGTCCCCAAAAATAAAAATCTAGCGGGTTCAGATCTGGGGACCTTGGTGCCCACGCTTGGTTAGGTTCTACCGTTCCATCGATTTGGATAGACAGTGTTAAGAAATTCCCTGGCTACAACGCTAAAATGGGCCGGAGCCCCATCATGCATAAACCACATGCGGATACGAATTTCTAATGGTACATTCTGAAGTAGTCCCGTCAATTTATTTTCTAAAAAGTCTTTGTAAGTTGCGCCATTCAGTTGGAACGGAAGAAAGAAAGGACCTCAAGTAATTATCAATTATTGCCGCCCATACATTTACAGAAAATTGATACTGATAATGTCTTCCACTAACTGCTTGCGGATTTTCCAGAGCCCAAACATGGTTGTTATGAAAGTTTGTGATAGCATTTCGGTAGAAGTTTGCCTGGTCCGTGAAGAGTACATATCTTAAAAATTGAGGATTTCCAGCCCATTTTCTCAAAAACCACTGACACATTGTAATGCGTTGGGGAAAGTCTCGTGGCAAAAGAGCTTGTACCCTTTGAATATGGTATGGATAAAATTGTTGATCGTGGATAATTCTCCAAACTGTGGACTGAGTAGAATTGAGAGCTTCAGCAATTATTCTTGTACTTGTTTCTGGATTCTATTCACTCATCGATCATTCTGCTATGGAGAGTTTGTGTGACCATAACCTCACTTTTTGTGCTCCGTAAGAAAACGAACAAACACACAGACAAGAAAACGAGTTAATAATGTATTGTCACCCAGTTCCGAGCTATTTTCGAAGTTTCTTGTCTCTAGCTCATTGGGAAGTTAGTTTAAAATCGATTGCAGGATTTGTACCGGACAAACAGACATAAAAGCGTATAAAATAAAATGGCGTATGTTGGATAGGCTGCATTTGTCACTTTTTTTAGAAATTTTGGGTATAGGGTATGATACATGAATTTGAACCAGAATCAGGAGAGGAATCAAAAATTTTATAAAATACAGGGTTGACGTCACTCCCTGAAAAACCGAAAGTGTCACAGTAACAAAAATATATTGGTTAGATTGTTCCTTCGCCGACTCTACAAATTTTAAAAATCAAACTGTAGGGCAGAGATCTTATAGTTTTTTGGACCCTACTGCATTCAATTCTCTACCAGAGAATCTACAAACCACCAAGTCGTTTTTTAAACTGAAAAAACAAATAAATGGATTCATATTAAATATTCCCCGTGAAAAAATTTTGTAAAATATTCGATCAGAGAAATTTGCGAACTGAATTGTGTAAATTTTCCTAAATGGTATGAGTGTGTTATATTAATATTCATGTAATTATATAGTTACTCTAATAGCAATTTATATATTAGGTTTGTTTTATTTTATCTTATGTTTGTATTATTTTATCTTATGTTTGTATTATTTTATCTTATGTTTGTATTATTCTACTGAACAAAATTTTCCAAAGGAATTCATATATATATATTTATACTTATGTAATTATATATTTACTCTAACGTCAATTTATTTTATGTTTGTATTATTTTACATTTAAATTATGTATTGTATTGAAATTTTTATCTATTGTACATACATTAATTTGATCTTTCTGTGATTTAAATTTTATAACTAAGTAATTTTATATGGATATTTAGGTGAAATTTTAGATCACCAATGAATTAACATATATTTTCCTATTAGGTCTCTTCCACCACTTACAAGCAACCTCTGATGCTTCTTTGCTCTCTACCATGTTTATTCACCTGGTGTACCATTTTTAGTTAGTTTTTATGATCTGATTTTGAATAAACATTATTATTATATTATCATCATTATGCTACTTAGAACTCTTTATATAGATTGCGTTAACTCATAAAGATATACCCTGTATAGTCAAGTTTATAATCTACTATACTGTCGTTTCCTGGATCATCTAGAACTTTTTGAAATTTGCGACGGTTCGGTTGGAAAGTCCGGTGACGTCAACCAGTCCACATTCATCAAATGGACCAGATGTAAACAACGGACAGTGGCGTAGTGGAATCGTAACAATATATTCCTTGCATCACTGGATTTGAAAAAGTTTCACATACTTCCAATATCAATCATCAATATAATACTTTCTATATATTATAATAATAATTAAGATTGAATATTATTAAATTTACCTTTTTCGAGATTACTTGCTTTTCATTTGTAACCGAAGTAGCGCAGAGGCAGATTTTAAAGCATTATTTCAGAAGTTCAGATAAGTTTTCACCCTCACAGACAGTGCAAATTGGATCCGGATAAAAATTGACCAGACGTAAACAACGGACAGTGGCGTGGTGGATTCGTAACAATATATTATTTGGATCACTGGTTTTGAAAAAGTTTTCACATACTACCAATTCAATCATCAATATAATACTTTCTATGTATTATAATAATAATTAATATTGAATAATATAATTCAATTTACCTTTTTCGAGATTACTTGCTCTTCATTTGTAATGTAGGTAGCTTAGAGGCAGATTTTAAAGTATTATTTCAGAAATTCAGATAAGTTTTCACCCTCACAGACAGTTTAAATTGGATTCGGGTCAAATTGACCTGACGTAAACAACGGACAGTGGCGTAGTGGATTCGTAACAATATATTCTTTGGATTAATGGATTTGAAAAAGTTTCATATACTACCAATATCAATCACCAATATAATACTTTCTATATATTATAATAATAATTAATATTAAATAATATTATTGAATTTACCTTTCTCGAGATTACTCGCTTTTCATTTGTAACCAAGGAAGCGCAGAGGCAGATTTTAAAGTATTATTTCAGAAATTCAGATAAGTTTTCACCTCCACAGACAGTTCAAATTGGATTCGGATAAAATTAACCTGACGTAAACAACGGACAGTGGCGTAGTGGATTCGTAACAATATATTCTTTGGATTACTGGATTTGAAAAAGTTTCATATACTACCAACATCAATCATCAATATAAAAATTTCTTTATATTATAATAATAATTAATATTAAATAATATTATTACATTTACCTTTTTCGAAATTACTTGCTTTTCATTTGTAACCGAGGTAGCGCAGAGGCAGATTTCAAAGTATTATTTCAGAAGTTTAGATAAGTTTTCACCATCACAGACAGTGCAAATTGGATTCGGATCAAATTTACCAGACGTAGTGGATTCGTAACAATATATTCTTTGGATTACTGGATTTGAAAAAGTTTCACATACTACCAATATCAATCATTAATATAATACTTTCTATATATTATAATAATAATTAATATTAAATAATATTATTGAATTTACCTTTTTCGAGATTACTCGCTTTTTATTTGTAACCAAGGAAGCGCAGAGGCCGATTTTAAAGTATTATTTCAGAAATTCAGATAAGTTTTCACCCTCACAGACAGTGCAAATTGGATACGGATACAATCGAACAAACCTACAACTGATGCCAATATAAGCACGTTAATAGCATGGGCAAGGTTCTTTCTTGTTATGACTATTACCAGAGAAACAAGGAACAAGATAATTATGTTATTTTCTAAATTGGGAAATTTTACTGATTGAGGTTAAAAAACACATTATCAGGCAATTTCACGTCATTTTCTAAAGGTCGATAATTTTTTTTATTTGTTTGTAATTCGTTGAAATGTTTACCTATATTCGAATAGAACAATGAACAAGAAATCAACAAGTCTGCGATAAATATAATAAAAAAAACATCTGGACGTAGCGTATCTCGACAACACTTTGATGGCGAATTCATGAAAGAAGCCAAATATAAAAAGCCAATGGCGCGGCCAATCGGAAAGGTAGACTTCATAATTTATTGATTGACAGCATTTCTATTTTTGAATAAATCTCAAATATACGATCGAAAGACGGATTCAAATTATTTATACGAGACGGTTAGCATTTAAGTCATAAAAATTGGTATTTGTGGACTTTTTAAGAAATATGTGTTTCAGTATTTTTTGAAATTCAACCCCCAAAGGGGCGAAATGGAGGGTGTTTTTGGGTTTTTAAAGGGAAAAAAAAAAAAGTTTTTGAAAATTCCCCCAAAGGGGTGAAAAGGTTAATTTGTAATAGTTGTCACAAAGCATTACTTTCGCTGTCTATGCCACCCAAACGAGATAACGGGATAACTGGATAACGGGAAACGGGATAGCGGGATAACGAGAAGCGGGCAAAACCACAGGCATGAGCTAGATGGAACAACACAAAGAAAACCATAGGAAAAAATACAAATTATACGCGGACGAAGTCGCGGGTACCAGCAAGCTATTTAAAGAGTATCGGAAAGTATTTATCTTGGGTATGGTGGTTTCATGAGAGCATAAAGAATAGCTTGCCATATGTTGAGAGAGCATTACAATTTCTCCTCGACTCGCTCGAGGAAGGGATATCGACGTCACGACACAGAGTTAGGAGAGTCAGGGCGGTTAGCTCAGGATGTCAGTATTCAGTATCATACCAGCAGCAGTCGGGAGAATGTGTGCGCTGCAATGAAGAAGAATGTTTGACGATAATTTCACATCAGATGATTTGAACAAATTAAACTGAATCATTGATTCAATTTAATCTGTCGGACGACAGGTAGATCAAAATATCTTTGGTGCCGTGGTGGCCGCGAAAACAAAAGAAAATTCTTGAACATAAACAGAAGCAAACGATATTTTTGTAAGAATAAAAACAGAAAACTTATTTCTACAGAAAAACAATTATTTCTTGAATGGTTTATTTTTACGAGACCAATAACGTACTACGGATGGGTTGTGTTTTCGATGAATTGAGAAGGACGATTCATCGGTAAATAACACCTTTTTTAGAAAGTCATCATTTACACGAAATGCCCTATTGCATTTTTCGACAATCGTTTCACAAAACTCCATACGTCTGAAATGGTCTCCAGGCAAAAGTTCTTGTGTGGTCTTGACTTTGAAACAATGATAACCGTTTCTCTTCAAAATATTCCTTACAGTTCTGTCATTCAAATTCACTTCGTCGGCGATCTGTCTACTCGAACAAGGTGTCGTTTCTGCCAATGCACACACTTGTGTTTCTCTTATTTCCCGTTCCTCGGGTATTTGTCTAGGATGCGGTGGTGAATTTGTGGGACAAAATTTTTTGCAATGTGCTGCCACACACCCAAAATTCTGAAATGTATTAATAATTGAAAGGACAGTCGCTTCCGTAGGTACAGGTCTATCTGCAAAAGCCAATATGAATAGATTTATAGTATATTGTACAGAATTACCCATAAAGTACCACTTAACGATCTGTACTTTCTCTGCGGTTGTGTAAATAGGCAGCATGTTTCAAAAGGTAATAATTGTCACGGTCTTTTGTTTTCGCAACCACGGCTCGGCAAGAATGAGTCGAGTCGCTGTGCGCTGTGTCGCATTGCCACGTGGTCAGTTAATGTGTAGGGTGGGGTAACAGGAGGGGCGCCCAGCAGTGCGTCTCTCTTGTTTATGTGGTATTATCATATCATTGCGTTCCTTGTTGCTCGTGTAGATTTCTGTCTATACCCCAGATAAATTGTTTCCGATACTGTATAGTTTCAACTTTGAACTTTGAAAAGTCACACTCCAATGACGTTCTGGCCTGACATAAAGGAGGAGGTTTTCTAGTCGACGCGTATATTTTTTTTGATGAATTACCACATATTATTGTTTACAGAGTACTCCGATTTTGATTATTCTCTTTTAATGGATTGGGTATACCTCGAAGTTGGTCCTATTTGAGTTTGAAAAAAAACACTCCTAGTGGTAAAAAAATGGGGAATGATTGTTGGTTCACCCTCTTCATTTTTACTTGTTAACCGATTCTGATAATAATAATAAACATAAACAATTTATTCACTTTCTGCACAAAATATGTACAAGTTCATTTAAACAATATATGATGAATAAATCGAAACAAGAACTCACGAAGCAGAGCTCTGCTTGTGTGTAAGGGATAGTAGGTGATTTTTAACCGACGAAACCAAAAAGGAGGAGGTTCTCTGGTCGACGCGCATATTTAATTTTTTTTATTTTTTTTTAAGTATGATCACGCATAACTTTTTACTGAGACGTTCCGATTTTTTTCAGTGAATAGGGTGTACTTCGAAGTTGGTCCCATTTTAATTTAAAAGATGAAATCCACCCCTAAGGGTAGCAAAATGAAGGATATTGATCACTCATCCTCTGAATTCTGGTCCGTTAACCGATTCTATCAGCTATAACTTTATACTGGGATCTTCGATTTGGATGATTCTTCTTTTATCAGATAGGGTATACCTCATAGTTGATTATATTTGGATTTCGAATGGAATTATCCACCCTTACGGGTAGAAAAATAGGGGCTAATTGATTTTTCACTTGTGAACATTGGCACACATATGTAGTTGACAATGACAGATCGCTAGTGTCATTATCACAATAAATATATTCTATGAGAGGATGGAATGATATACAAAGTAATGAAATAAACTAACCAGAACAACAAAAATAATTTATATTACAACAAATAGTAAAAGTAGATAATCATATTATTTAACTGGTAATAGTTGAAGTAAGGTGGGTGAGTAAGTATTTTGGAAGTAATAAAAAAACAAGCAGTTAGTAATTAGTAGATTTCAGCCACAAAAAATTGAAAAATAAAAACTTCTTAACAAAAAATTATACCGACAAAATACGGAACTGAAAAGTAAAAAATAAAATAAACGTTCTTAGTCTCAATAACTAAGCTCCTAAACTAATATAAGTATTTCAGCCACAAACAATCAACGAAGAACATTAATAACTCAAATTATCAGAATGTCACCCCAACTCGATGCCACATTTTACGCCTCCTAATCATTTATTTGTTTCCGACCAAAATTAGTTACTTACATTAGTTAGGCTAGTATTAGACTAAGAGTTCATTTTATTTTTACTTTTAGTTCCGTATTTCGTGTTTAATATTGTTAAAGTTTATTTTCCAATTAGCAATCTACTAATTACTACCTACTTGTTTTTTGATTACTTCCAAAATACTTACTTACCCACCTTACTTCAACTATTACCAGTTAAATAATATGATTATCTATTTTTACAATTTGTTGTAATATAAATTATAAAGGATGTTGGCAATCATGTTAATTATATACAAGTTAAAATTATTTGTATGGGGAATGATTACAAGTAATTAAGAAATATATAGTTAGGGACAAAGTACAGTAGACTGAATATTTAGAATTAACTTAGCATGATAAAATCATATGGTAGCTACATGCATATGGTATAAGACATATAAAAGAACTCACATATTGTAAGGTCAGGATGAACATGCATGACGCATGTCGGAAAAACAATAATTATAAAAATAAAACATTCATATTAATTATATATAAGGTATAATTGTTTGTATAGGGAAACGATTACAGTTGATTAAGACATATTTAGTAAGGGACACAGTATAGTAGATTACATATTTATCATGATAAAATTCATATGGTATAAAACACAATAAAAAATCGCAAGTCTTTATATCAAGATGAACATACATGACGCAAAATTTTTGGTATTCAAAAATACTTCCACATTTGTTGAAGAGGCAGGAGTAGCGACGGATAATCCTTTAATTATGAATAAAGGTAAGAACAGGCAACGTGGTATTGAAGGGTTTGATTGGGGTAAGATATTATTATGCGAAAATATCTATAGGGAGATATATTTGGAAATGTAGCACATAGGAGCTTGGAAAATTCCATAGTTAATGCTCTATCTTCCGGGTTATTTCTACACGGGGTATAATTTATATTGTTTGAGATTTTTTGGGTTTGCCTCAAATTTTAGGTTTATCGGTAATGAGCTAAAGAGTTTTGGGCCTAAGTATCGATAATTTTTTTGACCCACTGACTTTTGCATGACTGGTATTACTATATCTTTTTTGTGACGGGTGTTATATTTATGGTCTGAGATGATCAATTCATGTCTGTGTATGTATTGAACTGTGGTTATACTGATAAAGAACAGCTATCTTGGGTCGAATATCTCGGATTCTGCGTATAGGAGGTCGCTTGGGTAGGTATAGTCTCTATGCAGAATGCATATGAGAAAACGTTTTTGCATTACCTCAAGGGAATGTAGATGGGTTTTGGAGACTCCACCCCAGCCAATTATGCCATAATTTAGATGTGATTGAACTAAACTTTTGTATATAATTATTTTTTGTTCGAATTTGAGTTATACTTCTGAATTTATACAGAATGCATCGTAATTTTTTCACCAAGTAATTAATATGTTGGTATCATCTAAGGTGACTATCTAGGATTATACCTAGGTACTTAATTTTTTTGACATTCCTGATAACGGCCATATCGGAGAGAGCAATATCATATTCAGGCAGGGCTATATCATAACTACTGAATGGTAAGTAGAATGTGTTTTCAAAATTTATTGATAACAGCCTATAATCGTACCACATCTTTATCTGACTCAAATCCTGTTCTAATTTCAATTTCAAGTTAAACCAGTCATCATATTTGCAGAACAAGACCGTGTCATCAGCATAACTAATAATTTTGGAGTAAGTATTCAGAAGAAAAAGATTGTTGAGATAAATATTGAATAATATTGGTCCCAACACCGCCCCTGAGGCACACCACACGATACGGTTTTTTATTCACTCACTTTCTTACCTATTTTAACAATTTGTTTTCTATTCAACAAATAGCTTGTGAAAAGATCGTGGGGAATACCTCTCATTCCTATATCTTCAAGGGTTTCAAGCAGTATAGTATGATCTACGGTGTCGAAGGCAGATATATAAAGACACCAATTGATGATGTCGATTCATCCAAGGATTGATATATTTTTTGTGTCAATATTTTAATTGGATCTTGCGTAGACATATTTTCTCTGAAACCATACTGTGAATCTGACTTATTCATTCTTCTTTGGATAACCTTTTCCAAAATTTTTTATAGGAATGTTATTAGCGAAATAGGCCTATAGTTGGTAACATCACTCTTGTCTCCATTTTTATGGATTGGTGGGACCACTGCCATTTTGAAAGATAATGGAAAATATCCCTGTTCCAGTGATTCGTTGACTATAAAGGTAAGTGGTTGTGCTATGTATTTGGAAACAAGTTTGAGGGTTTCTGCTTTCAGATTATCAATCCCAGGAGCTTTCTTGTTTTCAGTTGAGAGATCATTTCGTTGATTTCATTTTCCGTTGCAGGGTGTAAGAATAATGAGTGGTTGCACAGCATTTTTTTTTTCTGAATATCGTATGTTTCTAATGATTTTTTTTTGACAAATCATTTCTAACCGAAATAAAATTTTCATTGAAGTTGTTGGCTATTTCGATAGGTTCGGTTGTTTGTTCATTGTTTTTGGATATTACTGATTTAATAGGTGAAGGTTCTTCATTGGCCAATACATCATTAATAGTTTTCCAGAGCTTTTTAGAATCATTTCCTACTTCTACAAGACGGTCTCTGTAATATGCCTTTTTGGTATCCCTGATGATTTTGTCAAGAGATTTCCTATAATTATGATATTCATTGATGAGGGCGATATTATTTGGGTCATTTTTTAATTTAATATATTTTGTAAATTCTTGTGCATTACTAGGTTAAACCAATGCCGTGTTATTAAGTTGGAATTTAAATATACTAAAAGCGTTATTAGATTGGTCAAGTTTATGATGCTCTCTTTGAAGTAAGCATCCGCATCTTCAAAAGAATTTAGTGTCTCACACCAAACTCGATCGCTAGCAACAAGAATTCAAAACTACAAATTTTCATGCTCTATAATGATTTGGTATAACATATTATTTAAAATTAATTCCCTCAATAAATTAATGCAGATTCAAACTATAAATCTTAAAACTTGTTCGGATTGCGTAAACAAAATAAAAACTTTTTTTCACAGACTCAAGAAATTATGAGGGATTCAATGAATCAGAGAACTCGTAGAAATTGAACCTAATTTTCTACCTACACGAACTGTTTGCCAAAGAAAAAAGTCAAAACAATTTGATTTCGAAAGCAATGACGAACCAATACCAGACCCAAAAATTCACTATAAAGTTAACGTGTTCGTTTCCATACTAGATCGATCTCTTAATGAAAATTTCAAGAATAACATTTTTGGATTTATTTATAAAATGTTCAGCTTGACTGGAGAAGAATTGAGATTATCATGCGAAAATATAACATTACATTTGAATGATGAATCAACATAAAGAATCAGATATTAACACGAATGACTCATTTGAGGAAATGTTTGAAATTGCCTGAACAGAATGATTTAGAGCCCACGTTGATTCTTGAATACATTCTCGAGAACCAGTTAATTTCTACATTCCCAAATATTGCAATAGCATATCCATAGCATCGGGTGAAAGGTCTTTGTTGAAATTGAAAACCTTTTTAAGGTCGAGTATGGCACAAGAGAGACTCAACAATTCATCAGTTATGTCTATAGATAATGACTTCCTCTAGACGAATTAATTAAAGATTTTGCCATTGAAAAGGAACGAAAATAATGTTTTGATTAAATTATTTTGTTCTTCTTTTTACTGTTGTACTAATTGTTTTGTTACTATTTGGTTTTGTTTATTTTCAATTTTTTTATGTCGTTTATGAGTTATTGTGCAGTTTGAAATTATATGACATGTAAGTAGTTGCAGTTATTATTATTTCTCACTTTTCATGGGAATTGATGACAGGCGTCAAATTGAAAATAGGCATACGTTGTCAGACAGTAAAAACAAAATACCTCAAATTATTCCCGCGGCAATTTTCTAAGTAGATTATTATCACTATAATAATGTTTTGATTGGCCAAAACGTACAAGAATGATTCGAATTGAAAGTTTCCATTGGTTTCTAGAAAAAAAAAAAAAAAATTTTAAAATTGTTGCAGGCAATAACAGAGAGCCCGACGGGCTCGAGTGGCTATTGCCAAATGGCAACAAGTTTTAGAAATAAATCTGGAGAATTATTTTCTACTTTATCAAACTCTCGTGTGGTATTCTGTAGATTATTTTTTGAATTTACGATCACAAACACACTTCCTCGCAAATTGATATAATGAACTAAACCGGTTTTGATTCATTACTCACTTTTCCTGCGAATTGATGATATATCAAATTAAAAATATACGTTGTCAGACAATAAAAACAAAATACCTCAAATTATTCCCGCGGCAATTAGGTAGAATATTCTCACTATAATAATGTTTTGATTGGCCAAAACGTACATGAATGATTTGAATTGGAAGTTTCCATTGGTTCTGGAAATGTCAAAAAATAATCAATGAAATATCATCGACGGAGTTCATATTTCCAAGAATATTGAAGAAATGTTTTATTCATTAAATTTAATTTTTGTTCAGCCATTCGCCACTATGAAACCACAATATGTAGATCTGCATCGGCTTTGGTATATAACTTGATTAATTTCGATTCATTTTCAATAACAGCCAAATCGGAAACACATAAGTTATCATACCTATTCATTTCTTCTTCAACAGTATTACTCACGGAAAAAAAGGATTTGTTAATTCTACCAAATTTATTTGGTCATTCTTATTGGCTTGACCCGCCTAAATGAAATTCAACACAAAACACAGGTGTATTCGACTGATAGAATCATTATATTGCGGTGTCAAAATGGATTTCTCAATGCAATGCTAACATTTCTTTAATTTGAATATATGTTCATCTATCGAAACAATCTCCAACTCATATTGAATGAACATTTTTTTCAACACAATATTTATTTGAATCAAACAACAAAAATAGATTAAAGAATAGTATATTGTTTGAATTATATGCGTTAGATATCGAAGCTTTCATACAACTGACCCTGACTTAGATAATGTTCCCAAATAGCTCGTTACCTCTCCAAGCTAGTTCTACTGCAGCTATGTGAAAAAACTTCTTCTGGAGTCCCTCTGGCGTGTCTTTGTCCCATTGTAAGCACATATTTCTATATTCGTCTGAAGTCATAGCGACAGAACTCATTTTCTTTTTTCGGGTACAGCTTGAAACAATTTTCTCTTACTATCTCGAGCCGCCCTCGCCTCTTTGAACATTATATCTTTGAAGGGATCAATATGTCTCTGATACTCACAAAAATATTTTTCTTATACTAATTTTGCAGTAGTGTTCCTTATGGTTTTAATATCAGAAATAATAGACTCCACGTGAATAATCGCATATTCACACCTTCTGACCTCGAGAATCTAGAAGAAGGATTTGAACACATCCATCAAAACAAACCACAAAGTGATCCAGGCACACCAGCTATAGAAAATATAACAAATAACACCGAAGAATCTATAGAAGAGCCTATCGCTGCACTGCCCCTACCAACAAAAAATAAAACTTTTGCATTTCCTGATATTACTTCCGGAGCGAACCCAAGCATCCAGGTAACTACAAAAACGGGCGCTAAAAAAAAATCATCAACAAGGATATACCAAGAGAGAAACCACATACACGCAAAAATTCTAACAGGTTGAATTATTAAATTGTTAGTTAGATTTTGAATATAGTTTTATGAAGCATTATTCCATCCCTAAATATTAATATGTATATGTTAGAATTGTCACTTTAATATGGACCAATATATAAGAGATTTTGAGCTCGCAGAATATGAAACATTGGAAATAAATGATGATGAAGGAATCGAAACTGTCCTAGAAACAGTTAGACAACCAAACTTTTCAATTTTCCACGCCAATATAAGAAGTATCAAAAAAAACTTTGACGAAATGTCTTTATTACTAAAAAAATTCCAATACCGGTTCAGTATAATTATATTTACAGAAACATGGTTTATACCTGACATAAATTTCTTTAAAATACCAGGATATGAAGTTATATATAACTCGGGTGATTATAATCAAAATGATGGAGTGGTTATGTACCTGAAAAAAAATTTAGTATTTCAAAGCTCTACTCAAAATTTAGGTAATCTAAAAGTATTACGAGCGATTGTTGAAGGAAAAGAAAAAAATATCATTATCGATGATCTATACCGCTCACCATCATCTTGTCCACAAGAATTTAATGAAAACGTATCCATTTACTTGGAAAATAACTGTAACAATGAAAAATATACTTACTTCTTTGCGGGTGACATCAATATTGATATAAAATCTGACACAGACTACAGCAACGATTATCTAAATCTATTAGGTGAATTTGGTTACTTATCGCTGATAAATAAATATACTAGGACTCAAAACTCATCCAAATCATTAATAGATCATATCTTCATCAAAGACACAAACCAGTACTCGCATTGTAGATCATATGTTCTTCGTTACGATGTGACCGACCACTCACCAATAGTAGCGACATTTACAACAGAAATCGTAGGGAGACAAGATAAACCTGAATCAAAAATAAAAATATTGAACGAAAATAAATTTCTGGCAATAATGGAGAATGAAAAATGGAATGAATTGTACAAAATGACCGATGTGAATACCATTACTGATCACTTCGTCACGAAGATAAAAAATGCTCTGGAACGTTCCTCTGTAGAGAAGAAAATCAAATATTCGGAGAAGAAAAGGAATCCTTGGATCACCAAAGCTTAAAATGAAATCTTCAGATAATAAACAAAACTACTACATGCAACAAATAGAAAAAAACAAAAATAATTCAAAGTCCTTATGGGATAATATTAAAAAGCTAACAGGAAAAGAAAAATCTCAGACCAATATAAGTAATATCATATATAATGACACTGAAGTCTCAAGCAGGAAATAAATTGCTAATATTTTTAATTCTCATTATATCAATGTGGGCAAAAAAATGGCTGAGCAAATTATAACACCTAGGAACACCGCTCTTGAGAGAAACATACTGGGTATTTCCATAACTACAGTAGTACTTAACTACATAAAAGAACTCAAAAATAATAAATGTCCAGGTATTGATGGCATAACTTCGGAAAACCTCAAACTAATAGGCGAATTCATTAAAAAACCCTTAACTTACTTAATCAATAGAATCCTTGAGAACGGTGAATTTCCAGAAAACTTTAAAGTAGCTATAGTTAAACCATTATTCAAGAAAGGTGATGGAAGGAATGTATCAAATTATAGACCAATCTCGTTATTGAGTTCAGCTGCCAAGATCGTCGAAAAGGTTATTAAAAAACGTCTTATGGAATTCTTGGAGAATAACAATATACTGTCACCTAAGCAATTCGGTTTCAGATCGAAAAAATCAACCGAAGATGCTATTGTTCATTTAACAAATAATATATACCGATCACTGGACGAAGGAAAATGTTCAATAGGTGTCTTTCTAGATATAGCAAAGGCCTTCGACACCGTTAACCATGAAAAATTAATGGATGTTATGGAAGACCTCGGTATCAGAGGAATCGTACATGAGTTACTTAGATCATACCTTAGTAATAGAACACAGTATGTAAAAATTGAAAACGAAATAAGTGAACCTCAAAAACTATTAACTGGTGTACCGCAAGGAACAGTTTTAGGCCCAGTGCTTTTTTTAATATACATCAACGGAGTACTCTGTCTCGAAGCAGATGCGAATATATCATCTTTTGCAGACGATACCGTAGTTCTCTTTACTGCTGCTACTTGGGAGGAAGCTAAGAACAAAGCGGAACATAACCTGAAAAAAATTAAAAATTGGTTTAGCGAAATGGATCTAACACTGAACTTGGAAAAAACAAAGTGTATAACGCTTTCTTGCAATAAATCTAACCAACCCGATATTGATCAGATTACATTAAAAGATGAAAATTCAACTTATTCAATCCAATGTGTGAAGTGCTAACCTTGGAATCGAAATAACCCCTTAAATGGGAACCACATGAATAAACTTTTGAAAAAGCAAGAACAATACTGTACACATTAACATCTTAAAAAATTTCTCAAAATATATGAACTTAAAATGTTATACCATTTTAAATCATATTCAATATGGAATATCTGCCTGGGGAGGAGTGTACAACTGTCATATAGAACAATTGCAAGTAACGCAGAAATACTTTTTGAAGATTATCTACAATAAAGAACGTACATATCCTACAGAAAAACTATTCAAAGAGATACCTATTCTCGAACTGAAAAAACTTTATTTTTATAAGATTCTCTGCTTACAATATAAAGATAGAAAAGAATTAAAATACATAAAACATGAACATAACACAAGACACAAAAGAAATAAAAATTTACTACACAGCCCCAAAACTGTTTTGTCAGGTTCCACAGACCATCAGAGATATAAATAATACTTCTCTTTACAAAAAAAAATTAAAGTTTGGTTGCAAGATTTGTCTATAGAAAACATGGTGAAAATTATCAATATTTCCGTATGATTCATCATTCATCATAGCCGAAGTTAATTATGTTGGTAGCAATCAAAATTTTTGTTAATTATTTTTCATGATTTCTCTTTCACATAGTTTATTGTATTTTCTGTATTTTACTTTGTTATTGTATTTTATTGTATATTTATCGATTTTCAATTATTATTGATTACTTTATATTTATTTATAGTAGTGGCATTTTGTATCTATACATTTTTCATTTACACAATTTAAAATTTTTATTATTACATTCTTACATTTTTACATTTTAAATTTTACATTTTAACAATTTTACATTTTATATTTTATATTTTTACATCTTTACATTTTTGCATTTGTACATTTTCTAATTTATATTTTTATATTTTCACATCTTTAACATTTAACATCTTTACATTTACTCATTTTACATGTTTGGATTTACTTATTTTACATGTTTTTAATTCATATATTTGTATATTTTATACTCACTTCATTCATTCAGCATGTATTCATTCATTTGATTCGATTTATTGGCAAGATATTAATATAAAGGTTAGGAATGCCCACAACAAGTTTTCTTCGTGGGATATCTCCGATTTATTTTCTTTTCTTTTTTCATCATTCATGTCCATGCCTGTAACTTTAATAAAAATAAATATTATTATTATTAATAACACTCTCCTTGTAATCACTACCATCAATTTTCCGCATATTGAATGCCCAGTCTTTTAGAATGAATGCTAATCTTTCGTTGCTATTTTCTGCATCTGATTTGTAGTTGCGTTCCGCACAGAACGTCATAAATTGTCTCCATATATAAGATTTTGTTTTTTTTGTGCTACTGGGTATATTTTCTTCAATATTTTGGTTTATTACTTTGTTTGAAGTAGCACCGAAGCGACTTATTTTGACGTTTGCAGCTACAATTATTTTTGGTCAAACTGTCAAACTTTGCATTGCGATCCGTATCCATGGTTACGTCGTTGAAAACACGATGCTGATAGACCAATCAGAATTGAAAGACAGCTGGTGTTTTCGCGATAATACAAGCTATCTTTGGTTTTTGATTGGTCAGATTTTGTGGAAATTCCAAGGTGCGTGGAATAGTCAGTATAATTTACAATTCAAAGATATGGCGAATGCACTGGTTCTCAGCATATTCGCCAAAATTTGTTATTAATAACTTCCAGCTCATGTGGATGAATCGATCGAAGAGTTTTTCTGCCGTAGTTTTCAGTCTTCTGTAGCAACATGGACAAAAAGGTTTTTTGAAAAAAATTTGTAATTAGGATCCGATTCGATTCAAAACTGGTATGTGGGGGTATTCGGGGTCAGAGATTATGAATTTTTTGTCAAAATTCATAAAATAAAAATGGCGGCTCTAATTGGGGAGATTTTCGATTCATTCAAAATTGGTTGTGGGTTTTTGGGATCAAGATTATGAATATACTGTCAAAATTGATGAATTTAGGATGGCAGCTCCAAGATGGTGGGCGAGTTTTGTGATTTGGACCGTTTCTAATCAAAATTGATACGTTGGGGTTTTTGGGGTCGGAGATTATGAATTTAGTCGAAGATTATTGATTTTTGTCAAAATTCATAAATTGAAGATAGCAGCTCCAGGATGGTGGACGAGTTGATCTGTAGATGGTCTCTTCAAGTGGTGTTACATGATCTGCATAACTATACACCACAACCCTTGCATATAACGATGGAGATTTTATGGTCGATAAGCCAAAAAAAACATGTTTCTGCAGTGTATTATACGAATTACTTAAAATTTATTGTTTTATTTTTTCAATTTTTTTAAGTGAAGCACTCTTCACACAAACTGTTTCTCCTTAGAGACGGATGAGATTGAATGAAATTTAAAAATGTTCCTTGGATTCCATAGTATTCAAGTTTCTCGAATACTGCGATGTCGAAGAGGTGTGTTCACCATGTTCCACATTATTGAATATGTGAAATAAACAAATTATAGGTACGACATCTATAATTTGGGAAGGAAAGCTCAACCTCATGCTGTGGAATTCAAAGGCTGAAAGTTTTCTGCACATTGACAGGTATCCAACGATTTGTTGGCATAGACCAGTCCAAGACACCCATGAGTCAAGCTTCTAGCACATTCCAGGTAACATCAAAAAAAGTATACAAAGAGGCATTGGCTTTGATGACCCGAGAAAAAAAACTATTGTTGGTTTTTCCTCAGAGTTGTTATAATAAGAGATATTCAAGTCTACCCAACAAGTGGACAAAGGAAAATATATTTGGCAGCTACCACTCTTGCGAGTGGGAGCACGGTGTCACCAACCTGACCAGTGGAGGTGGCCAGGACTTTATTGTTTGAGGTTAATTTTCTCGAAATAAAATTCGGCCCTGGGGTTTTGTCACCTAATCCATCCGATATATAGTAGATTCGGCTAGAAGCAATGTCGAGTCTGATTTGTGATTTTCTTTATCAAGGTTTGGTTAGTGAAGGGTCTGAGATTCTCCCTTTAGGTTAGCAAATTTGTTATGCCGATCTGGCCGGCAAATAATGACCCTATTTAATTGGATAATTTGGATGTGTGACGTAGATTAATCTGTGAGTTATAGATTCAAAAGCTTGTCGCTTTTGTATTCGAACTGAAAACTTTGCACGACAAGCTCTTGAATCTATTGCTCTCGGAATAACCTACGTCACACATCCAAAGCAATTATTTCTTAATTTTTGGCGCATTTGAATGAAAGCTTGTTTTTAAAAAGGTTTTCTCAGGGACTGTGTGTAATCGAATCTTACAAGTTAAATTTGACACATTGCTAGTTTTCCGATTAACTGGAAATTTGGCAGGTGTTCATAGTTCCCGTGACAATGCATTATGGATTTTTGTTAGAGTAGAAAACGAAATGGCGGCTTAATAATGGCGGACGAGATTTGTGTGTATAATCCAATTCGATTCAAAATTGCTATTTGAGGGTTTTCGAGGTCAAAGATTATAATTCTTTTATCAAAATTCATAAAAACAAAATGGCGGCTGCAAGATGGCGGATGATCTCTGTGATTATGGTCCGATTCTATTCAAAATTCCTAAATTCAAGATGGCGGCTCCAAGACGAGCGGACGAGCTTTGTAATAATTATGGTCCGATTCTATTCAAAATTGGTATGTGGGGGTTTTTGTGGTCGGAGATTATTTCAGCCTCGATGTCTGTAGTAAATCAAATCTTACAAGTTAAATTTGACCCACTTCTAGTGGTCCGATTACCGTGAAATTTGGCAGGTGTTTATTATTCCATGGAATTTTTGCTAGAGAAAAAACAAAATGGTGGGTGCAATATAAGTTTTGTGATTATGGTTCGATTCTATTCGAAATTGGTATGTGGGGGTCTTCGGGGACAGAGATCACGAATTTTCAAAATTCAAGATGGCGGCTTCAATATGGCGACGAGTTTCGTGGTTATAGCCCGATTCCTATAAAAATTGGTATTTGGGGGTTTTTGGGGTCGGAAATCATGATTTTTCTGTGAAAATCCACGAATTCAAGATGATGGCTCCAAGATGGCGATGTGTTCTGTTATTATTGCCCGATTCCATTTGAAATTGGTATGTGGGTTTTTTTGGGGTCTCAGATTATCAATTTTTTTCAGAATTCAATGATTTTTAAAAATAATGGAGACAAGCTTTTATGCAAATGCACTCAGAAGGAAAAAATAATAGCTTTGGATGTGTGACGTAGGTTATCATATATACAGGATGATTGAAGTTACTCATTCATCCAAGGCTTCGATGAACATCATTGGTAGACCAAAGGCCCGTGTCACTTTTCAAATGCATCATAAGTTTACGCTCACTGACAACGGAAACTTGAGGTATCGGTGTCGACAATGCCTGCTATACATTGTTTCTGGGGCAAAGTTAGTACAATAGTCGTCTAAAACATGGCGTACACCACCTGCAACGTTCAAAAAATGGTACCGATTTTTTTTTTACGACTGACAATGATAGAGATCTTACCTTAGCCATTGAACGACACAGATTTCGTCCGCCAGTCTTTTTCAATGGGCGGAAGGGCGCTGGGCCTCCCGATTTTGGAGAAATTTTGGATATTTTACATTCCAAATTTAATTTTTCTTCATGACTGACCACCGATTTTTTTTTTTTTTTGGTTGGGAAAACTTGTTTTTTTCCTTTTTTTTTTAATCTGTGGATTATCCCAAAACGCCATTTGTTCCCATTTTAGATTTTAATTTTTTTTGGAAAATGTATTTGCTGATTTTTTGAGATTTGTATAAGCTAATCAGTTTCAAACCGAATTTCTCAGTATAAATCCGTTGGTATGTTTAGAGAGTGAAGTAGAATAGTATTGGCATGTCGAAGTTAGTAGTGGAGATGGGAAGGACACAAAGTGTTCTATCAATAAAAATGATAAAAAATAAGACAAGCTTTTATACCAGTGGCATATCTAGGAATTCTGCTTGGGGATGGGGGACATAAAAAAGTATCTCTCTACTTATAGGTACAATAAACATAAGTATTTTTTTTCATTCAAATTCAAACAGGAATACAAAATGTAATAAAAGAAAAAATATATAGATATATACCTACTTATAAATAGGTACAAAAACAAAGATTTCATTCGTTAAAATTAAATTAAATATCGCAAAATTAGATCCAGTATCCCGTGTTTCTTATTTGCAAACATTTCAATAACATTTGCACATCTCTATGAATATGAAGTAGACCTAATCCAACCAACTGCTCCTGTTGCATCGTTGATCCCAGCCAAGTTTTCAATCGCTTCAACGAAAAAAAAATTCGTTCAGCGGATGCCACACTAGAAATGTATTCAATTTAAGAAGAAACTTTTTTTCCAATATGTTAGTGTCACAAGATTTATAAATAAAAAGAATGTAAAATTCAAAAGAATTGTAGTATCAGCTGAACACTTGAAAGAATGTAATTTCGTTTTCATTGAATTTTGATAATGTGAGGCTATTGTTAATCAAAAAATTTTTTTGGAAGCGCCGATTTTTTTTTAACCCGAATATTTTTTCGCAGAATGACTCCAAAATTGATTATTTTGTTAATTATAAATTCCTAAAATTAACAAAATATGAGAAATTGAGTAAATATTGTCATCATTTTTTCATTGATATTTCACATTATTGTCAAGTTTATGAGTGACAAAGGCATTTCACAACGTTTTAAAAAAATACGCAGTTTTTTGCATAAGGGAAAATTTATTATAATAAAAAAAATCTTATTTTTTTTTATTTAAATAATATATAAATAATGTTTTTCTTCAAAATTAGTAATTGGTTATTCTCTACCTAATAAGATTTTTTTTATTACCAATGTAATCGAGGAGCGTTATTTCAGAAGTGAACAAATCCACATTTGCCATGTTTTGAGTTAGGGTTGGATTTAGGTACCCTGGGATGATTGCTACGACATGCAATTATTTTCATCGAAACTTTATAAATACCGTTTAGATAAAGCATCTAAATCAGTAATTATTTTCAATACGCAACAAATCCATATTTATTCAACATATGATTTTTACCGGTCAAAAATAAACAAATCCCTGTCTGAAAATTTCAGTAATATTTAAAAATGGAACAAATCCAACAAGTATTGTCAAGTCGTACAACTTAATTAAAATATCTTGATTTCTCTAAAATTTAACAAAGTGGATTTGTTCTTTTTTAAAATAACGCTCTTCAATTGTTTATTTACTTAACAATTCGTTATAAACAAACCTCGATCGACATTATAATTGTTGTAATCATAATAAACTCTCAACAACCTAATGCAAAAACGCAATTTTTGAAAAATATTCAATTTATCCATTTGTTTATAAATATTTTATAAACATAAAGCATATTTTTTTAAACGTTGTATAATGCCTTTGTCAGACATAAAACTGATAATAATGTGATATATCAATAAAAAAAATAACAATATTTACTCGATTTCTCATATTTTGTAAACTTTAGAAATGTATATCAACATAATAATTAACTTTTGAACAATTTTATAGCGTGATATTATCGAAAAATGTAAAAAAAAGCAAAAAACTTATGGAGTCGTTCTGTGAACAATTCGGTTTTTAATAAAATCGACGTTTCCAAAAAAACTTGTTAATTAACAATTGCCTCACAGTATCAAAATCCAATAAGAAAAATATAACGAAATTACATTATTTCAAGTGTTCAATACTATAATTTTTTTTTATTCATATTTAATAGTATACAAAAATATTTTATGTGCATTGCTCTCTCGATATTTTATGTGAATTAACGCCCACGCGGAGCCCTATTTTCAAAGTTGAATTAAAATTATAAATAATTGAGATAGAATTCCTAGAGTAGGAACTTTTTCATAGAAAATTTCCTCCTCTTCAAGAACCTGTTTTTTATTTTCTCTATCATCAATAGTTCTTGAGCTATTACCAAAAACGGCCTTATTTTATTTTGTTTTAGTTTGAAAAAAATTGCAAATTCTCGTCGGCGGAAAAAATCGAAAATTACATCTTTCGCAGAATGACATATTTTTCGCAGGAAACTCACTTTTCGACTAGACTAATGAGAACATGCCTAGCAGCAATAGCGGCCACGACGTTTTAGATTTGAGTAGAGATGTGGTGGCATTCCATCAATTTACGCATTTTGCAGTTTCTTGGGGGTGATTACCCCCCATTACCCCCCCTTGAATACGCGCTTGTTTTATACAAATTCACTAAAAAGGAAAAAATAATTTCTTTAATTGTTTGATTATTCTGTGAGTAGCAGATTAAAAAGCTTGCCAGCGGCAAGATTTTGAATCTGCTACTCTATGTCAAACAATTAAAGAAATTATTTTTTCCTTTTCAGTGCATTTGTATAAAAGCTTGTCTTAATTTTATTTTACTAATATTTTTATAACTATGGAAAGGTTATTATTTATATACAAAGTAATAAATGAGTGTTCCTTCACAAAAATTAGCAACTAACATGAATTCACGTAATTGAATATTCAGTATTTCATCAGTTGTTGTGGTCAACTTACGAATTTTCAAGTGGAACGACGTGAAAGAAACAGAAAGTGGCTGCGTGAAAGTTTCGAATGTAAACAATTTATAGGAGGTCATATGTTTTGTATCATATCATGGTAGGTTCATTCAAAAACAACTTGGTTTATCTGATATTATGTAATGCATCTTTTTTCATAACCTCTCTTTTACGTAATAGTTGAGTCAAAATATAAATCGAATTTGGGCACCCGGTAGGTGCGATATTTTATTTGGATCATGGAATATACATCAAAGTTTTACCAATTCGGTAAGCATCGAACATTTTATTTCAACATTCTAATTTTGGGACCACTCTCTAAAGAAGTTTTTTACTGAAATATCTACTTCTAAAAATTCAAAAATGACGAAAATTGGTGTGAAAATGTCCATGATGAAAATATCCGAAAATATATATATATATATATATATATATATATATATATATATATATAGTATCTGATCTCATTTCACATACATTATTTTTCAGTTAATAAAGAGATAGGTTCAATTTTTTTTTAATTTCCTATTAAAATGTTATTCTGAAAAAGGAATATTGACTAATGTAGGGTCATACAGCATACAATAAAAACTGAACTTTTGTTATATTTTTTAGATAACAAAAAAATTACAAAAACAAACATGAATATATATATATATATATATATATATTTATGTTGTTTATGATTGTTAATATTTTTTTTTATTTATTTAAATGTTTGTGACATATACTAATCATAACAAAAGGAAACTGCAGCTATGATGCTTGTTACCCTTCTTCCCTGTACAGTTCACCTCTCCTTTTTTTTTCTTTTTATTTTACCTTGTTCAAGATCAGTCGGTACGCCTATGTAGAGATGATTGCAGCTGCGCCATCTAGTTGTTTTCTCGATGTCAATATACTGTTTATGTTAGAAAGATTGATTGTAAAATGATCAAATAATAAATTATGAGTCCAAAAATAGTAAGATAGTTGTTTTTTATTGAAATATTACTTAAAACAACCTATGCCTGCGGTATCTATCTTATTCTAGTAAAACTTTTCAATCAATCAAAATTGAAAACTTTAAATTTGCTTGCTCATGCGCAATAATATAAATTTTCCAAAATTAATATTTATAGGTTATTCTCAGTCTTTTTGATAAACGGAAGAAGGATATGTTCACTCAAAATAATGTGTTTTTTGTAATCAAAACCGAGAATGTAACAGTTCGATGAATATTCCAACTTGATTGAGTTTATGGAGATAAAATACCTGTTATGAGTATTTCTTGCACTCACACGAATCCAGGAATGTTCTGTGGTTAGTTTGAAGTGGATGTCTTGCAAATTTCGGCCTCCTTACTGCTTGTGAAGTGAGAAGTTGGGACTCTAACCTCCAATTATTGGTAAGTGGTTTCTTAGTAGATTTTGCTCCTGATTTGTTACAAAGTTGATTGTATGCATGAATATCTCTCAAATGCCTCATTTATAAGCATTTTTCCTTCAAAATTTATCATAGAAATTCACAGTTCTGCTTCATTTTCATTTCTCGACTTCTTTATTTTTCTTTCTTCTTGGTAACCATCACTTTTTGTTATCTTCTATGAATTTTCACTATTAGCACCATTTTTTAAACACATTTTTCAACTTCTTACTCATTGAATTGAATTGAATTAAACATAGTACTATTTACAAATATTTCTTCAAAGTTGACATTTTCCATTTTTCTATGCTCAAATTTTATTATTTTGATCATTTAGAAGAAAAATAATATGACATTTGCCTTTTGATTCTAAATTTGTATACAGGATATTTTTTGCATATAAATATAATGTTTAGTTGAATTCTGAATATTTATTTCTAAATTTGTATTTGTATATTTTTATAGTCCAATTGAATGAACTGATCAAACATAATGATGATAACAGAAAAACTCTATTGCCACCCTCTTGAATTATCTGCGTCGACTAGAATATGGCCAAAGGTTTTCAAGATGCAAACCTAACAGAAAAAAATTATAAAAACAATCATAGCAGGTATTTATGCAGTTTTTATTTTTACTTTTTTATTTGACATATATACCATATCATAACAATATATATATATATATATATATATATATATATATATATATATATATATATTGTTATGATATATATGTATATACAGGGTGTAACTGAATAAGTGTAAAACATTTGAGGAGGTGATTCCTCATCGAAAAAAAGATAGGATCTTTCATATAAAGAAACTTCATTGGAGCATCCCTTATTAAGATACAGCCCCTTAAAGGAAGTACATAAAATTTGTATAACAATTTTTTTCACAAGCATTGAAAAAGTTACAATATTGAAATTAACCTGACGTTTTGTACTACCAAAAAGACACTTAGCCAGTAATTTATTTGGTTTACCCCATGGTTGTAAGGGGTGAAAAACGCAACCCCTAAAATTTATTTCCAATGTAACTTTTTGTCTTATTTTTGTTTACCATTTAAAAAACCCCTAAAATTTATTTCCAATTTTAAATGGAACAAAAAATGTCTCCTGGGTTTTTGCCCAAAATAAACCCAGTAAGCAAGCAAAACATTATTTTACGAACAACTACAGAGATACATCGTCATAAATGCGAACTGGATTTATTGTTATTTTGTAGTTAGTACCTGCATTAAACGATTAAAGGGTAATAAACAAAACTAAGTTATTAATAACAAAACACACAACATGTAGAAATCATAGTGAATGTTCAATATGTCTACCTTCAAACATTACGCATGCGTCTAGACGTCGGCGCATTGAGCCACGTATTCGCTCAAATATTCCTGGAGTCTCTCTGATTACCCTGCACGCATCGATGATGCGTTTTCTTAAGTCCTCTACATCGCGATCAGGAGTACGATATACCAATTGCTGTGACTGTTCCCAATTAGTGAAATCGAGAGGATTGAGATCCGGGGATCGAGCGGGCCATTTATGTGGTCCTCCTCGACCTATCCACTGATTTGCATATGTTTCAGTTAAATGCTGACGTGCTACTTGACTAAAATGGGCGGGAGCCCCATCATGCATAAAAAACATATCCCTTCTGACGCCCAAAGGAACTTCCTCCAGCAGTACTGGATGCACTTCTTTAAAATTGAACGTATGCCTCACCATTTAATCGAGGAGGTAGAAAATGAGGCCCAATTAAATCATCCCTAATAACTCGAGCCACACGTTAGAGAAAACTGTTCTTGATGGCTAGTTTCGACAATAGCGTGAGGGTTTTCATCAGCCCATATGTGGTAATTATGAAAATTAATAATCTTGTCCCTATATATATATATATAGATATATATATATATATATATAAATATAATAATGTTTTAAATTTGTTTAAATTTAAATATAGGCAACCACTGGATTTGTTTAGTTTGCTACCGCCATAACTTTCGAACTATTATAGCCTAATAATGAATCATACTAATTAATCATGAGCCAAATATGCAGCTCTTATAGATTCGGGGATTATAGATATTTGTTTATGAAAAATGAAACTTTTGTCCACTCCATTTAGGTTTTGGAATAGTTATTCTAATCCCAATTGGAACGGCAATGAAAATGAGAGCACTACGAGGAGTGTTCATTTGCACTTCTCGGCAAATGGGAAATGTATATACTACCAGTGTTTTTACTTTCAAAGCGTTCCGGTACAATCATAAAAAAGTTATGTCGTGTGAAAGAGAATTCCTTCTCGAAACTTTTCATGTCGGTCCAATTGGGATTAGAAAATCTATACTTTCGTAAAATATTCTGGCATTTTTATTTCTGGATTCTATGAATGTTAAAATAAGAAAATACAAAAATTCAAAAGGGCCTAAAGGATATTTTTGGGATACATTTTTTCCAAGTATTATATGCTGCGCAGTTGAAAAATAACCGCAAATGCCGCTAACAACTACAATTGAAATACATTTTTACAATTTCATAGTATGGGTGTGATGAGGTGCTGTGTATTGTTATTCATTTTTGTTACAGTCAAGTCTAAAATACATATTTCTGAAAAATTATATTCGGTGGCAGATTGGCGAAAAATATCTACGGATTCTTAATCGGAACAAAAAATTTACTACGTATACATTTTATCCCTGAAAAAAAAACAATTCTGAAAAATAAAATCATTTCTCACCAAAGCACCCTCGTATTTTCCATAATTGTTGATGTAGCATTGTGGATTTCGCAGAATCGATGGATATACCGAAAATGCAGCAACTTACTCAATAATGACCGAAATATAACTTTCTATAACAAATTATAATATGTTGAGTAAAATTAATACTGGGTTGCATAATAAATTTCGATACTTTTCATGAATCACGCCGTCGATAGATAATTAGTGGAATTCTCCGAATGAATTCTCAGACAAGATAGAAAGGAGGAGCCATTCGCTGAGTTGTGGATCTGAAGGAGCTGCAATGAATGTGGTCATTTAAGTGAGCAACATATGGGAATTTTTAAAATTAATTGCACAACCAAAAAACAAATATTGCCGAAAGTTGGTTCATGTGCTATAATCATATTAGATGCACTTAGAATCGTTGCAAGTCAAACAGCATACAGGGTAGGTCAAATAATATTGGACAAGAGTAAAGTACCCTTATTTCAGAAAATTCAGCAAAATGTTAAGGAGAAAAGTTGTTCAGAAATGAAAGTTATGCTAAATACCAAAACATTGCCTACCAAGATTTTTGTATTGAAAAACAATAATTTCCCAAAAAACTGTTTTTTATATTCACCCTAAACACTTCCATAAAATAATCAAAAACAAATCAATTTCGCATAGCTCTGTTCAAATTCAAGCATATTTGTAAAATTAACTTAGATTTTTAATTTTTTAGGGAATCACAAACATCATGTTTGTTGTAACGAAATTAAACACAACTTTAAAATCTCGCAAATATTCATTTTGAAATGGCTGGATACATGCAATCGGCATCGAGAAACGCCTTAACCTCGAAATATTTTGGTAACTAGGGGGCAGTATAAATTGGATGCACACGCAATAAGCTGAGACCAACTTAAACAATAGCATCTAATTCCCTTGTGATATTTCCAGGGTGCGGTTTTAACGGGCAGGTCGTTTCGCAATATTCGCTTCATTTATACATATTCGTTAACAGCATTGTCGGAGGTTGGGGAATTTATTCAAGCATCGTGTTTTCTATTGAAATCTCCACGTTTGTATTTATTTTTAACCGTCGAAACCAAAAAGGAGGAGGTTAAGATAAGATAAGATCTTTATTTTCCAGTAGACAACATAACATCGCATAGGAAGAGTCATACACTTAAATCTAGGTAAATATAAAAACATAGAAACACACAACAATTCCAAAATCCAGAATTTCAATTTTCAGATAAAACCAAGAAGCTGAAACCACAGGTTTGAAGTAAAAATTATCTACCTTAATTAAAATTGTCCTAAGAACATTCTAAAAGAAACATGACATCTCAGAATAAAAGCATAGAAACAAAACATTACGGTTCTACGACATAAACTCTTCAACACTTTTCAAGTAGAAATTCTCGCAATTGTATTTTGAATATTTTAATACATTTACTTTTTTTTATATATTTTGGCAGTTTATTATACCCTGGGCGCCATAGAGGGAGGAGAGTTGAATGAAAAGCTAAATTTATTAAAAGGTACCTGAAGGTCATTTTTTGTTCGGGTATCAAATTGATGTCTGACTTTATTGGCACTGAATAAAGTACCTCTATTCTCAAATGAGTAAACAGAGAGTTCAAAAATAAATAATGAAGGAAGTGTTAAAATTGTATAGTACTTGAAGACATCCCTGCAACTTGTACGGCCCGATATACCAACGAGAGAACGCAAAACTTGCTTCTGGGCAATAAAAACATCGTGTGAAGATACAGATAAACCCCATAGGCATATACCATATCGCAATCTACTTTCAGCTTGTGCATAGTAGAGTGAAAGCAGCTGATTTATTTCCAACACTTTCCTAGTGGTTCTGAATTGATATGATAGTGAATTCATTTTTGATATCAGTGATTGACAGTGACTTTTCCAGTTTATACATGAATCAATTTGAAACCCTAAAAACGTTATAACGTTACTATTACTAGAGACAAATTGCGCTGAGCCGAATGTGATATCTTGACACAATTTTTGACGGTTATGAAACCGGATTGTGTTTTTCCAACATTTAGAAACAGCTGATTTGCAGAATACCATTCGTGCAATCTGGAGAAAACTGTGTTGCATTTATATGTCAAGGCTAGATCGGTTTTATCTGATATGATCACAGATGTATCATCTGCATATAAAGTTAATGATGCCGATAGTGATAAAATACCCAAATCATTGATACAAAGGATAAACAATACTGGGCCCAAAACTGAGCCCTGAGGCACACCAAGATCAATGTCCTTTATTTCAGAATTTTTGTTGTTCACAGTGACATACTGTTTTCAAATAATCAGATATCCATTGCAGAGGTAGCCCTCTGATACCATATTTATCCAATTTTTCGAGTAATATAGAATGATTGACGCAGTCGAATGCCCTGCTAAGATCACAAAAGATTCCCACAGGGCACTCGCCTGCCTCAATGAATTCGATTATTCTATCATAGTATGAATGAACTGCTGTTGTGGTTGATCTCGTACTAAGAAATCCATGTTGGCTTCTAGAGAAAATATTGAATTCATGACAGAAAGAAAGAAGCCTGTTCAAGAACGCGTATTCAATAACCTTTGAGAAACTTGATGGAACTGTTATTGGTCTATAGTTTTCTACTGAATGTTTGTCCTTCTTTTTGAATACTGGTGAAATTCTTCCAATTATTAACATATTTGGAAAATTGCCAGTGGAAAATGATAGATTCACCAAATGTAAAAGTGGAGTGGATAGGATATGGAGTGTTTTTCTCAAGAGAAACATGGGTACTTCATCGTGACCTGAAGAAAACTTATTTTTCAATGTTATTCGTAGTAGGTCATATAGCTCAGTCTGATCATACGGGGTGAGAAAAAAGGAGCCACATGATGTTGCGATCTTTTGAATAAAGAAATCTGAATCAGGACCTTTACAGTCGATTTGGTTGACGATGTTTCGGGGTTCTTCTATAAAATAATTGTTAAATAAGTTTGCTCTATTCGACGCGTATATATTTTTTTATGTATGACCACGCATAACTTTTTACAGAGACGTCCGATTTCGATAATTTCAGTGGATAGGGTGTACTTCGAAGTTGGTCCCATTTGAATTTGAAAGATGAAATCCACCCCTACGCAAAATGAAGGATATTGATCACTCACCCTCTGAATTCTGGTCCGTTAACCGATTCTATCAGGCATAACTTTGTACTGGATTCTTCGATTTGGATGATTCTTTTTTTATTACATAGGGTATACCTCATAGTTGATCATGATTGGATTTCGAATGGAATTATCCACCCTTACGGGTAGAGAAATAGGGGAAAATTGATTTTTCACTTGTGAACATTGGCACACATATGTAGTTGACAATTACAGATCGCTATTGTCATTATTTTTGTTCTCCTACATCCGTCACAATCATTATATTCTATGAGAGGATGGAATGATATACAAAGTAATGAAATAAACTAACCAGAACAACAAAAATAATTTATATTACAACAAATAGTAAAAGTAGATAATCATATTATTTAACTGGTACTAGTTGAAGTAAGGTGGGTAAGTAAGTATTTTGAAAGTAATCCAAAAACAAGTAGGTATCAATTAGTAGAAAAATTAAAACCTTTTAACAAAAAATTAAACCGACGAAATACGAAACTGAAAAGTAAAAAATAAAATAAACCTTCAATAACTAAGCTCCTGAACTGATGTAAGTTACTAATTTTGAGTCGACGCCAAACAAACAATCAACAAAGATCATTAAATTACTTCAAAAAAATTATCAGAATGTCACCGCGTAACTTGATGCCATCATTTTACACCTTACCTAATCCATTTGCTTGTTTGTTTGGCGCCGACTCAAAATTAGTTACTTACATTAGTTTAGGAGCTTAGTTATTGAGACTAAGAAGGTTTATTTTATTTTTTACTTTTCAGTATCGTATTTCGTCGGTTTCATTTTTTGTTAAAAAGTTTTTTATTTGCTCAACATTCATGGTCGGAAGATCATAAAGTTTTGTTGATTTGTTTGAAATATTCAATTGAGAATGTCCCTCTTTTCAACATAAAGTTTTGTATTGTACCTATTGCTCGCTCAATTTCAGATTTATGTGGATTAGAAGTTTGGAAATATTCGTGTTGATATGGGTTTTTTGCAACATTTATGCATTTGGTAGGTAATCGTCATTTCGGATCCCCATCTCGGAGATGTTAAAAGTACGAGATTTTGAGACATTGAACATCCACTGCGATGTTCTGTTCATACATGAATATAACTTTTATAGAACAGCCAATGTCCGCCGCAGATGGCGATTTTCAAGATGTCCCTGGGATGTCACAGAAAGAATTTGTCCTAAGTTTTTTTGATAGCCTTTTCATAGACACAACCGAACATTCCCAAAACGTTTTGCGCACATTGAATCGCTGTAAATAAAACATTTTTAAAGATGAGTTTTGTCGTTTATTTGGACATTTGAACGTGATAGACTAGTCGAGAAGCGAGTTTCCTGCGAAAAATAGTTCCAAGTCTCCAAAAAATATGAGCAATAGCTCATTCGATTCGGGATGCAATACTGAGGAATAAATTTTTTTTTGCTGACGAAAATTGCAATTGTTATTAACAAAAACTAAAAAAGGGGTTCAGTTTTTTGGCAATAACTCTAAAACTATAAGCGATAGTGGAAATCGGAAAAAAGAATCCTAAAGAAGAGGAAATTTCAAATAAAAAATTCCACTCTATCTCCATTATTTATAATTACGGCATGCGCGCGCCATCTCTGAAGAGAATACACCATATGAAATATTTTTTTTATAGTATTAAATACCAATTTGAATAGTTTAATGAATTATGGTGTGTTTTTAACACTTGAAAGAACAAGTTTCCGTTAGGAAAAAAAGTTAAGATTATTTTTCGACATTTTAGGCATTTGTTAATTAGTCCTTATTTTTCGGACCCCGGTTTTCATAAAAAACGGCATAAATGAAAATGAAATCAGTGTCCTTTAATCAAATGTCCAGTTCCGGGAAACTCAATGATCATTATACTGGAGCATATGAATAATGTTATTAATAAAAAAATTAAAATAAAAAAAAACAATTTCTCGGAAAATATACTTTTTTCTGAACTGAACAGTGGAAGTTACATCAAAATTGGGTAACTACTGTAGACACTAGAAAGAAAGTCGTTTCAAGTGGGTATGGAGCCCTCTTAACAAGGTAAAACAGTAGTAATTTATTTATTTATTTATTGATACACTGTTCTACAGGTTACACCCAACTACAGAACAGGAATATAAGTTACAAATACAGTACAATACAAAATAACAAATTGACGAAGTGATAATACATATCGAGATTAACTAAAGTAATAGGATTTAATCGCAGAGATTGAACAGTCAAAAATATCAATCTGACAACTTGCAGAATTACAATTGACACACATGTTATACAGCGGTGAGTATTTCAAGATATCTGTTCGTGGTGTTGGTAAATAGTAATGATAACATGCATATTAAAAAACTCCAATTTAAAGGGCAAATTTGGCTAATTGTTTTTTAGTATTCGTATTACTCCGACTAAGGTTTTTAGGAAAAGAAAGTATTTTTAGAAAAGTTGTTAGAAATTTCTTTGTCCCGGAAAAGTTTTCAGGAAATAAAAATGCATATCTGTGTTGGTAAGCTCATAACGTGAGAAATACTGGACCGATTTGGCACATTTTTTTCGGAAAAATGGGATAACGGAAAAACGGTATAATGGGAAAACGGAATAATGGGAAAACGGGGCAGCGATGTAACAGGAGAACGGGAAAATGAAATAATGGGAAAACGGGATAACTTTATTACGAAATAACGGAGAAAGGAATAAAAGGAAAACGGGATAACGGGAAGGGGGCAGAGTCAAAGGCATAACCTAAATAAAACAACACAAAAAAACATAGGAAAAAAGTAATTCTACGCGGGCGAGAGTTTTCAGGAAAAAAAAATAAGATAATATAGAAATTTCGACAGGACAACGTCTATCGGGTCAGCTAGTTTTAAATATAAATCTACATATATAAAAATATATAAAAATTTAAGGAGCATAAAACAAAATAATTCACATACGATATGGTATAAATAAATCACAAATAGATCACAAAACTTTGGAAACGTGTAGATATAAAATAAATCACATAGGGTGTAAATAAAATCACTCAGAAGATAGTAATTTGTTATTAATAACAAGTCAACATTAATTTCTCGAGCGCTTTCGGGAATTAAATACAAGTGGTCCCAGAAAATTATAGGATCTTCGTCCTATATTTTTGAACGCATATGGTATGATATATTTATATTTATGGCGTGTGATATACTCAATGCTCGGCCTACTGAGTTTTTCCTTGTCCTTGTATTGATGTAGCACAAGTCTCTTATAGATTAATTGTCTCAGGTCGAATATGCCTGATTCTTCAAACAACTTATCACTACTATAGCGGAAAGATTTGTGCAACATTAGTTTTAAGAATTTCTTCTGTATCACGTCTAGTGGACGTAGGCAAGTTTTTGATGCCCCGCCCTATCCTATTAGGCAGTATGCTAAATGACTTTGTACGAGACTAGAGTAAATGATATTTTTTTGTTTCAGCCAAAACGAAGTATAATGATTTTTGGAGCCTATATATGTTTGTATTTACGAATGTTCCACCGTAGCGCCTGAAATACTCATCCGATGAGGTGTCAATTGATTCGTTATTATGATCCGGGTAACGTAGGCTATTTGTATACGAATGAAATCAAAATGGCGGATGTTACAAAAAAAAGTGGTAGTCTCTGAGAATTTTTTTTATTGTTTCCAGTGGGATGTCAAATGAAAGAGGAGAAAATTCTGAGTTCATAAATATAAACATCTAGCACAATATTAAATACAAGTGCAGTTTTTCCGTAACCCCCATAAAAAGGTCCTAATTTTTTTAGCTCATGCTTGATGTTTCCTTATATTTTATCTCAAGGAACTTACTTCTTTCAACACATTTATTTTCATGTGTCACTTGAAAATAGCCTGTTTAAATGTGAGTTCGTTGTTACCTTCCTTGGGTGAAATAAGGAACATCTTAACAATTGAAAATTTTTACTTATTTTTACTGTGTGAGGCTTGACTAGGACAAGATATACCGAATGATTCATTACATATCGATGGATTTCATTTGCTGAGAAAAGATAGGGGTTCTCGAAGTGGAGGCGTTAGTATATACAGTGCTTTTCTTTAATGTCCCCTCCACTTTTATTTTTTGAACGGGTCAACTAAAAAAATTGAAACTTGGGATAATGAAATTGATGCATGAATACTATATTTTGGAGTAAAATTGACAGATAAAACTATCAAGATGGCGACTGGGCGCCATCTGGGGAAAAAAATTAAATTGAAAGGGCGGTCTTGTGACACATCCTTTTGAAGCTCCTTGTTGGAATACAATATCCATATCGAATTCATTAGGATTCGCTTCGACGATTTCGGTGATTAGAGGGTCAACAGTATTTTCCAGCATATTCAAATACAGTTCCCCTGTTAAATTTTGTTCAATGAATAGAGGTCCTACAATATGGTTTCCCAATATTCCTGCCAAGACGTTAATTTTTTCTGGATATTGAGTATGCGTTTCCCGGAAAATGTGAGGGTTGGTGTCACTCCAATAACAGCAATTTTGTCTGTGAACCTTGCCGTTGAGATAAAATGTAGATTCGTCACTGAAACAAATATTGTGGAGATAAGTAGGATGCCTTGCAATGGTTGCCGTCATAATTTAGCAGAATTCTGTTCTTCGATCAGGGTCATCTTCAGTTAACTGGTGTACCATTTTGATTTTGTATGGATGATACTTATTCCTCTTCAAAAGCCTCCACACAGTAGAAGGACACACCTCAGAAACATTCGCGACGGAGGAAGTAGACTGTTGAGGATTTACTATCATCTCACCAATTATTTGACCTTGAACTTTGAACTTGAACGGAATGGACGGATGACCTGGGGGCTTTTTGTTCTGTACACTACCGGTAGTTGTAAATTTGGTTACAAGTTCCCTTGAATATTTTCTACAGATAGGACGATCATTAAACATTCTTTCGGTTTCGTGAAAGTTACGCGTCGCACCGTAAATAAAAATCGCTTCGATGTTTTCTTCCAATGGACGAGAATTGACCATTTTAGAGATAGTTCACGTGGTACCTATTTACTAGTAAAACCGAAAACTTAATATTTTAACTGAACAATGATGTTCGTTGTCGTACTGACATTTCTTGTCATTTTTTGTTTAAACAAAAAATAACCTATCAAACCTTATCGGGTTGTTGGGATTGCCATATGGCAGAGAAAAACAAATATTTCTAGATGTATCGATATTAATGTGTTTGTATGCAGGTAATTATCAAATGTTCTGCCATTTTGTAGTAGGTGAAGATATTGACTTTATATTCTAGGGTTGTGAAGTATTCGTCAGGAGCTTCAAAAGGATGTGTCAATTCAATATTTTTTCCCAGATGGCGCCAAGTTGCCATCTTGAAAGTTTCATCTGTCAATTTTACTCCAAAATATAGTATTCATGCATCAATTTCATTATCCCAAGTTTCAATTTTTTGAGTTAACCCGTTCAAAAAATAAAAGGGGGGGGACATTAAAGAAAAGCACTGTATATCAAAAAAATATATAAATGTAAGATTATTCAGTTAAAACCTCGACACCATGAACAACTTCATATGAAACTAAAAATAAAATAAAAATATTGCTTTTGGCGTACTATATAAATCTCCCCAACAAGATACAGATGAAGTTCTAAATGAATTGGAAGATAATTCGAGTTATATCTGGCCCTGTGTAGAAGATATTTTTTGCAAGGGTGATATTAATATCAATCTCCTGGATTTACACAATGTTAAAACTGAAAAACTCCCATCACTTTCAGAAACCCTCGAGTTGAATCAAATTGTGGAATGTCCAACCAGAATTACAAATACATCAGCAACTCTTTTAGATGTGATATATGGGACTCTCAGAATCTGCCATTACATTATTTGAAAACTATCTGCATGCACGCAAACAAAAAGTCTGTATAGATAACTTGTTCTCTGCAAGTGTAAACTTGAAATCGGGAGTACCACAAGGGTCTATATTAGGACCACTTCTATTTTCTATTTACACCTCAACAATTCTGAAATTGCTTGAACACTGCTCTATTCGTTGTTATACCGACGATACACAAATATATTACAGTTTTGACTCGAACGACTTCGAAAATTCAAACAGAAGGCATCGAAGCACTGTCTGAACATCAATCCTAATAAGCCTAATATATTTTTTGGGCCAAAAACTACTCTATCTCAGCACGATATCAATATCATGCTGTTTTGGAACACACAAGAAATCTAGGTGTTGAAATAGACAGTGATCTAAGGTTTGAAAAACACATGAATAAACTCATTCAGAGAGCTTATACAGGATGTCCCTGGACTTCCCCTTTTCCTCTCGGAAATGTATAGATGGGGTCAAAATATCACCAGTACTTCATATAACTTTTGTTCCTAAAAGCCTTCGTTACCAAGTTACGGGCCCTCAAAGTTACAAAATGAAAAATGTTTTTCTTTGATAACTTTCAAAGTGAATATTCAAAATCATCTAAATTTTGGTAATTGACTGAACAAATTAATTCCTTCGATGAGCTTTCATGCAGGAGTCAGTTGTTTTGCTACAAAGTCAGGAACGGACTACCCCCGATGGTCCACACCCCAAAACTTTGAAATGACAGATCATTTTTCAATAGTTTTCAATAAAATAAGGTTACGTAAACAATTTTATGAATAAAAGTACTCGTGTGGAAAGTCGATCAGAGCAACGATTCTTAATAAAAATGCAGTTTTACTCGACGACATCAAACCCGATCGTCCACCATTATTTGAAATGAAAAATTTTCAAAGTAGAAATACTAATGCTAACGTTAATTCAACAACATTTATAACAGGGATAATACAAAATATGCTAAAATAAAGTCGTAAACAAAAAGTACAGTACCTAGTTGAAAGTTTCATTCACAATGTACATATTTTTTCAAATGAAATATCAAGTTATGTAGATTCGTGGTGTTTTTGAACTAATAAGCTACTCCACTATGAAAGATCGAATTCAGTCCATATTTTGTATGTACGCGTGGAATAAGCACGTTTCGTGTTGTGTTATCTCATTGTAGGTTCAGTTTTGCCAAAACGAGGTGGTGAGGTCGCTCCTAGGGCTGTGCGTACCGTTGTATTGGAGGAAAATATTTTGGAAGCTGTCGCTGATGAACCTATCAGAACAGTTCCATACATCCCTGTATATCTCTGAAGACCTTGTATGGTTCAAGGCACTTGTATCATCCAATATTGAATTACTATTATGTGAATCGATAGTATTATCAATTTTTAATTATGCTGATTCTGTATGTGGCACTAATATTACTCAAAAATGCAAAAAGTACAAAACTCCTTCTTGAGATTGGTATATGGTGTGCGCAGGCGTGAAAAGATTTCTAATAACCTAATACAAGCTGGTTGGTTGAATATGGAGAAAAATTTTTTTTTTCCTTCTGCATGTCTTTTCCATGAAGTAATTTTGAGTAAAAAACCATGATATTTATATCGAAAGATAACTTTTCGCTCAAACGTCCACAATTTAATTATAAGGTTCAGAGGAACACTAATGCCCGATATTATAATGTCAGTTTAACTTTGAGTGACGTCATCGAGTTTAAACCTTAAACCCTACCTCAGGTATGGTTTGAAGGAAACGAAACGAACGAAACACCATAAGGCCAAGTGACGATGACATTTATATACATGGAAAATAAAAATCTTATGTGTTTTTATAAAACGACTTTTTCACCACCTTTGGTTTAAACTTGAAGATAAACTGGTTTAAGGTTTTCGGAGTTTAAACTGACATTATAATATCGGGCCTAACACCACCAAACTTCAAAACTAAACTTTTTGAACGCTCATACTCCTACCAAGTACGTAGGATATACAACTCTCTGCCAGCAGAAATAAAAAAGCTCTCACTAGAAAATTTCAAACCTGACTAAAGAAATATATCTTTTCCCATCAATAAATTAACATATGTCCTAGTACTTCTGTTTTATACCGAATATTTCATCCTAGGAAGGTTCCAACAACGATCAAATAATTTTTGACTTTTTTATTTATTTTTATTCATTTTTGCTTCCTTTTCTCATCTTGTTTTGACAAATGCCGCACCGGGTTGGGTGGAAGAACAATTTAGTGGAGATTTCGATTTCCAAATAAATTGAACTTCGCCCTATTCTTTCTTGATAAATGTATAGTGTAGCAAATATACTGTTAACAGGTGAAAGAATTATAGACGTTTATTATTATTAAATATAAAATAAACTAATGCTTTTAGCAGTCTATGTATGTTTGTTTCTACGGATGTTCCATCGTAGAGCTTAAACTACTCATCCGATTTTAATGAATGAGGTTTCAATCGATTCGTGTGGCAAGGAAGATTTATTGTTACAGAAGCGTAGGAAAAAAGTTTTGTTGAAATTCAGAGAAAGTTGACTGTAATCAAACCAATCTTCCAGATCCTGTTCTGCTTGCTCTTTGACCTCAAGCCTTGTTTCCCCTGAATAGAAAACCGCAGTGTCATCTGCAAAGCTAGTTATTTTACCGGACGATCCGACGGAAAATAATTGGTTCACATATATACAGAATAGTATTGGTCCTAAAACCGACCCTTGAGGTACTGCACATTCAATATTCCTTTCAGTACTCTTTATATCTTTAATTCTTACTATTTGTTTCCGATCTGTTGAATATGATTGTAATAATTGAAATGCTTTCCCTCTTACTCCAATGTTCTCTAAAGAGGCTAATATAATGGAGGGGTTACCTGTATCAAATGCCTTCGATAAATCAATGAAAACGCCTATTGACGGTTTGCTTCTATCGAGTGCTTGATAAATGCTCTCCGTTAAATGTATATAATAGTGCATCTTAGGTGCATTTTCCTTCCTGAAAACCAAACCAAATGTTTTTGGATGAACGTATTTTGCTTGAGTTTGTTATTAATGAAACTGGCCTATAACTGACTACTATATCTCGACTTCCACTTTTATAGATTGGTGTTACTATTGATAGTTTTAGGCATTACGGAAAGTGTCCTGTTTATACAGCCTGGTTGAAGATGTGTGTTATCGGTTCAGCGATGAAATCAGCTACTAGTTTTAATGTTTCACTTTTCAAGTTGTCAATTCCAGATGCTTTGCGGTTTTTGAGTTCTTTTTCAACATTTAAAACTTTTGTATAGATTTTTTGTTTATATATTCAGTGAATTTATGGTTTGATGTTCTTTTTTTTGCAAGATATATTCCCGTGTTGATATAGGTACTATTAAAAATGTATAAAAAATTTCATTCATAATTTTTTGATACCCACAAAACATTTAATTTACATTTTTCCACATGTTAACAGCATTATGTTTGTTTTCGTTTATAGTACCTATCCATTTTTTTGGTGTTATCTTATCAAGCATAATCTTGTAATTATTGTATTAAACTTTGAGACGTGAATTATTTGGGTCGCTTTTTAATTGTAGGTACTATTTTTTTGTACACTGATTAGGCCAAAGATGTAGATATCCAATCCTTTTTTCTGGTTTCCTATTATTGGTATGTAATTGGTGCATTGCTCAGCTTCATATTGTAAATGTGTCACAAATCTCTCAGCTACAGTATCCAAGTAGCTATCTGAGATAATGTTTTGCCAGTTTGTGTACTTGATTTCTTCAATAATTTGTTTTTTCATAATGAACATATTATTATATATTGGCCTTCATTTCATACCTCTTTACCGACTCGAAAAAGATTGTCGATTAATTGATGGATCAATCAGGAAGTTATGTTGGTTCATTTTATCAGTCATATTTATTCAAATGTTTACGAAGACTGGTAAAATATACTGCCATTTCTTTCAAATGTTTTCTGATTTCGTTTACGATATTTCTATTTTTTTAATACCACACATTGAAATAACAGAAATGTCCTGCTGTTTTTCGACAATATTTTCACAAAACAAACACGTGCCAACCATTAAAACATGGGTAAATTGCCCTTGGGCACAGCCCATAAAAAGAAGAAGAAGAAGAACCATCAAAACATAACCTTAAACGATTTGATGGTGTCTTGCCGAATCAACTGTAGCGTTCGTTACCCTTCCGCCTATAAAGTATCGACCATGTCAATATGGGAATTTTTAGGTACTAAAATAATAAATGAAACGTTTCAATAAATTTATTACGTTTACAACTCTAAATAATACCTGAATACTTTCCTTTTTGGTTATAAAAAATTTGAGAAATTTTAATAATAATAATAAGTCTTATTCTATGATAATTTGGGAAAAAATTGCCCACTAGAAAACATTTCGTTAAATTATCGCCGCTTGTACAAATATGACCACATCGGCTTGGCGTTCAAGGTGTTAGAGGTATTTGAACTAACATAACTAGATAAAACAACGATGAAAAATGAAGAAATCTTTGAACTGAATTCTAATATTTCCTGCTATCAAACAAACCAATTCCTACCGACCTGTTTTATTTCCAATAAATAATTATTTATTATCGAATAATTTTTTGATGATCACCAGTTGCCATATCCATGATATCTACGATACGTATCGTTTCATCCTCTATCATTATTGATAAAACATTTGATATGGAGTTTGAATTGAATATTGGTATTATTCTTTCTTTTCAGTTGGAAACATATAATTTACTTCCACACTACTTAACAAACTCTTTTTTATGAAATATATATCAACCTTGGAATTTGATCTTGAACTTTTTGCATTGGGAAAATATCTATGTATTTCAAATAAATTTTAGTTTAATGAAAGGTTTCATGAACATTCTGGAAGGATATTTTTAACGTGATCATTATAGAATAATTTTTAAGTATTCGGGGATTATTTTTGAAAATAAATATTTATTAACTGAACTCATGGTAATAACATTGACCTAGGAACTACGTGATTTGATTTGGATATAAATCTACATAATACATGATATAAATTCATTATCCTCTATTAAAATTTTTCCTATAACCTGTTTCACCTTTAATTGACCGTGCCGCGCGCGGCGAGGACAATAAGATAAAGTTCAATGGTACAACGTACGTATATTCTTGCGTGATATATGATTCATAGTAATCCAAGAGACTAGTTCATGATCTCCTATCACTGTTACTTGAAAACGAGTGTAACCCTTAGGCTCTTACTCTTTCGACTGAAATCAGTGGGCAACAGCCATTCACTACTTTAGAATTTTGACTGAACAAGGACTAGAGACCGGTCTCCAGCCCTTGCCATGATGATAGTTCTCAAAAATGGCCGAGAAAATAATTTTGGATCAGAATTTGGAAAGAAGGTAATTTCCATAGAGGATGCAGCTTTCACTACCCAGTATGGATTGGTAGAGCTCGTCCAATATTGAAACGACCACCTTGGCCTTCCCCTACCTAACAACCAATTCTTCTCGAAGATGCCCGAACTGTGGCTATTAATAGAAATTCCATAGGCGTACCAAATTATTTGGTTTAGGCGATACACAAGAGAGAACTTACATAACATTTGCCTTAATTTCTTTTTTGGGTACTGAATAGTACTTACCACGGGGCATTTTGGCAAGGTAACAAGTAAACTATTGCAAAGTTGAATAAATAACTGCACTACCTATTTATTAATCAAACAAACCTAACCTTTCAAACGCTGCATGCCAAGACACTGGTGAAGATTCGCCGTAGCATAAGCTGCCACATCAAATCGTGTCCACTCGTGTTTTCCCCCTCTCTACCTACCAAACGGTCGTTTCAATTGGTTTCGTGCAGATTTGACAGATGGTTGACATTGGAGGTAAAACAACCTCACATTTTGGCTTTGTTTACTTTGGTAAAGAACGTTTATTCGACATTTTTATTGTGTTTCGAGTGAAATATTGGGACAATGGACCTGACAAAATATTATTCAAGTTTAGATGATGTTCACCGAAAACGGTATAAAGAGAAAATTGCAGTATTGGGCATTGATAACTATCTTCTGAAAATTGAAGAATTATCAACAGATATTTCACTTTTTCCCAAAATAATGTATCCTGATATAGTAAATTATTTAGTGGAAACAAAGAGTGCTTTCACAATGACTGAAATGAAAGTATAACAGTTTAGAAGCCTACAATCTAGCAACTTGTGGATGGGGGAAAAGAATATATGTTGCAAATAAATTCTCATATCTTAGTCATTGGAATGGTGAACCATCATACCTATAAAAATACTGATAACTTACAATGCGAAAACAGGAGGAAGTTATATCGATAGGTAGAAAAGCATTTTGGATGCCACCAACTAATAAGCCAGCTGAGCCCTGCAGAGTCTCATCACACCCAGTTGACAATTGTTTTTACGATATGTAGTGTTGTTTCCTCATCGTAAGACCCTGTTGCGAATGTGTCCTTTCATATCACGTGAAACCATTTTTGGAAACTATGTGCTTTTATATATACGTTCACATTCAAATATATGTTAGTATTGTTTTTCTAATGTGAAAAACAATACTAACATATATTTGAAAATGTTCAATTCTCCAACATAAACAAATCGGAAAAGTAAGGTTGTTTTACCTCCAATGTCAACCATCTGTCAAACGTGCACGAAACCAATACTTGGACGAGCTCTAAGTAGGGAGTGCCTGGGACGTTTGAAGCGCAAGGGGTCGTCTATATTATAATCAGTGGCTTCCCTCACTAGGGGGTTCTCATGGTTCATTGTGCAATCGAAAACTTTCCGATTGCGGTCTCTGATAATACTCCAGATGGAAGGCAGGTTCAAGTCTTCGAGGATCCGATCGTTCAGCACGTACCACGGAGCGTTCGTTATCAGGACTTTCATTTGCGCCCGTTCCAGGGCGCGAATGCTAGTCCTGCAGGTCTGGCCTCAGGCGGCTGAGGCGTACAAAATGACAGGCCTGAACATAATTTTATAAATCAGAACTTAGTTCTTCAGAGAGAGTTTGCTCTTCCTGTTAATCAGGGGGTACAAAGTACAGATTTTCTTGGCAATCTTGTTGTTAACGATCTTGACGTGTGGTCTCCAGGTGAGCCGGCGATCCACCGTTACTCCCAGGTACTTGACCTGCTCCGACCATTCTATCTCCCTTCCAGAGACAGACACACCCCTTTCCGGGTTGTTTCTCTTTCGTCCCATCGAAATCGCCTGCGTTTTGTCAGGATTCAGCTTTATTTTCCACTCCAGGTACCACTGCTGGAGGTCGTCTAATGCATTCTGCAAATAAACGACACGCGTCAAGTGGTTGGCTGAGGAAGAAAGTAAAGCCGTATCGTCAGCGAATAAGGAGATCTTCACGTGTTCACTCCTTGGAATATCGGATGTGATTCAGAAGACTATTTCCCTCGTACTATTTCATCCAACGATCTGTCAGCATTTTTCAAATTGCAAATCATTCCTTGGGTTTTTTTAACCGACGAAATAAAAAAAGAGCAGGTTCTCTAGTCGAAGCGTATTTTTTTTTTGTGTGTCTATGATCACGCAGAACTTTTCACAGACCACTTCGATTTTGATGATTCTTTTTTTATTGGATAGGGTATACTTCGAAGTTGGTCCATTCGAATTTGAAAAAAAATGCCATCCTTAAGGATAGAAAAATAGGGGATATTTATCGTTCATCCACTGAATTTTTACCCGTTGACCGATTCTACCACTTATAACTTTGTACTGGGTTATCCAATTTATATTGTAACGAACCTAGGCCGGACCTGTCGCCTCACATGTTGCCGTCGACAGCGATGAGATCATCCCCGGAGATGTTCGAGAACCATCCAGTGCGCTCTGCCGCGGAAGACAACGGTCAATATTGGAAACAATTGGAACACGCCGGTCGCCAACGGAAAGAATTCGAAACATCGAGAATGCTGTATCGGAGATAAATAGGCAACCCTCAAGTCTCAGAGACACAGTCTGAACGAGCCCATACCATCGAGCCATAGTGGCGTAGTAATGTAAATTAAGTTGTAGATTAAGTGTTAAATAAATTAGTTAAACCAAGTTAAGTTTATTTACGTTACAATTGGTGTCGGAAGGAGATTTTGAAAATAAACAAGTGATCGTGGAGTGGATAGTCAGAAAATAAATTGATAGACCTTTTTTACGCCCAAAATAGACAGTGGCCCGGTTTTCGCGAAGTGGACAATTGTGGGTGGGAATATAAACTGCTACACTGTTCGCGTGAAACAGAAAATAGACAGTGGCCCGGTTTTCGCGAAGTGGACAATTGTGCGTGGGAATATAAACTGATACACTCTTCGCGTGAAACAGACAATAGACTGGTGGCCCGTGGAAAAGAATTCGCGAAGTGAATTTTAACAAACTGATAAACTTTTCGTGTGAAACAGACTGATACCTCGTCAAAGACAAAATGTGTTCAAGAAAAGTGCACCTTGGGATTTGAAGGTAGCGGAATTGAGACAGGAATTGGAGGAAAGGGAACTGGAACAACAGGTAAAAAGCAAGTACTCCAGGAAAGACTTGCAGAAGGACTTATACAAGAAGGTGAGGACCCCGAAACATTTTATTCGAAGTTCCTGGAGGTGATTTAAGTTTGGTAATGAATAAACTGGAAGAAAATTCAAGAAGCCTGGAAGAAAATGCTAAAATCTGGAAGAGAAGCTTCAAGAAAATTTATAAATCTGGAAGAGAAGCTTTCTAGAAATCTGGAAGAGAAGCTTCGAGAAAATTCAAGAAGCCTGGAAGAGAATGCTAGAAATCTGGAAGAGAAGTTTCAAGAAAATTCTAGAAATCTAGAGAGAAGCTTCTAGAAAATTCAAGAAGCCTGGAAAAAATGCAAGAAGCCTGGAAGAGAAGTTCCTGGAAAACACAGAAGGCCTAAAAAAGAATTGTGTGGTATGGCTAATTTTCTAGAAGAAAGAATGGGAACCGTTGAGACGAGATAGATAAAATTAGGGGGCAAATGAACACGGAGGTAGATAAAATGAAGGAAACGATCAGTAAGCTGGAAAACGAATTAATAGTGCGCCCTCCACAGAGATGGTTAACGAAAATGCAATGTTGACTTGAGTTTGAACTTGGATAAAGTTCAAGAGGGTATAAAA